>PRKT01000327.1:371048-395640 GCA_003671525.1 Saccostrea glomerata
TTTTTCTCAAAAATAGCAAAGTCATGATTTGTCATAAATCTGTAATACATACCCAGGTGCTGTTAATTCTGGTTTGTTCAAATAAAAACCCTCAGGGGGTAGGGTTGGGCCGCTACATATATAGCCGATCAAATTTCAACAAAGGATTTTATGAGAAAACTCTTCAAAATATCTTCTTAAGAACAGCTAAGCTATGATTTGTCATATTTATTGTGAAGCATTTTGAGGTGGTTCAAATTTTGTTCAAATCATCACCCCCGGGAGAGGGATGTGCCAACAATGGACGATCAAATTTTTACATAGAAATATGACAGGGAAATCTTTTAAATTCTTATGTTCAAGAACAGCAAAAAAGCCTTGATTGGCCATATTTAAGTGAAAGCATACTTAGGAGATTAATATTCAAGTTTGTTCAAATCATGACCCCCGGGTGAGGGATGGGGCCACAAAAAAGACGATTCAAGTTTATTAGAGAAATATATAAAAGAAATTCATAAAAATCTTCTTCGTAAGAACAATAAAGCCATGATAGGTTATTTTTTATATGGACGCATCCTCAGAAAGTGTAGATTTATATTTGTTCAAATCATAACTCCCAGGGGAAGAGTGGGCCTCAATGAAAATTCAAACAAAAGTCAGTTAGTGAAAAGAAATATGTACCGGGTAAGCATACTTAGTATAGATTCAATATCATTTAAATCATACTAACCCCCTTTTAGGGGTAGGTCAGGACCAAAATGTATTTATGCTTTCCAATGCTAATTGATTATTTAATCCTAGCTACAGTGCTCAGGTGAGCAATATGGTCCCTGGGTCTCCCTTTTGTTTCTTGTAAAAAGTCTGAAACTATTTACCAATTTAAAAAATAGGAAATACATGCTAGGTTAAACATATTGATGATTCCTTGATTAGCTAAACAAAGTTCAGATCCTGATGGCAAGTTACATCTTCTTTTGAAATGCCTGGCAGACAATCTATTATAAGTTAGGTTGACGTTCATTAGATTTAAATGAAACTATCATTTATTACTCATTTTCATTTTCTTCGTGCCGCTTTTGAAAGTTCATTATAGAATGAATGAAATACTTTCCTTTTTGGTTGCATTTACTCAATTGAAAAGTCCTTCCTATCGTTAACTACCTCAGAGTTATTTCTTAAAAGAATGAATAATATTATGTATTACGTGATTATAGTAAGTCATGGAAATTATCTGTGATGTATTTGATTTAAATAAAGGATTTTGAATTCATTTGTGTATAGACATTGATTTATTTTGTCTCTGAAAATGTCCACGTGCAAATGATCACAGGCAAATTATTTGATATATTCTAAATGTATGAATTTATCTCGTTCATCTGTTCATTGAATAAAAGAAACCTTCAATAGACATTTTAAGAGAAGTAAGTTCTTTCATGAATTAAAGGTAATAGGAAATGTCTCCTGTTACTTTTTAAGAGAACATTACCAGTAGATCATGATCACCAACCCATCTTACTAATTCATTAATACATTGTATGTTAAAATCTATTATAGTCTAACATTTTGATGTTATTACAATAACTTCCTATCGATTCTAATGGTTTGAAATCCACGTGCTATGTAGACTTCGGCAAGTAATCTGTCAGATTTTTGGTATTAAACTTTATTGAAAAGATCCACGTTTCTCGTAAATCTATTGAAAAGCTGTGATGCCTTTGTGTAGGTATCCTTTGGGCAGGTATAACTTATTGAAATATGACATTTAATTTGAACATTAATGTTATGAAGACATAAGAAGATAAATGAATGTATTAAGTGTAACCATTACTTTAATGAAACCCTACAAAAGTGTACATTATAATTTAAAAAATTGAATTTTAAACAAGGATACAAAGCTCTTAAGATTACAACAGGTTGGATTTATATGTTTACTTTTCATCCAAATGTTAATGATGTTCCATTTTTTTTACTGAAGTAACGACATCTCAAGATCACTATATTTACGAAAACCAGTCACTTTTTTTCTACTGCCACCTATTTGTGAAGGAATAGAAACTACCTATATTGAGTCTTAAGCTAGAAGAGGTACAGGACATGTATCCCTCACCCGAACATAAAGCGTAGTGGCACAATTAAACAATTTATCACATGTAGGCCAATGTAAATATTAAATTTTATTGTTATGATAATGTTCCATTTATATTTTCTGAAGATTTGAAATAAACATGCTGTACAGAGTGTAGAAAGCTTTTTACTTCGTATCACAATACGATATCAATGAAAACTTTTGTATTTCGATGATATAAAGATATACCGGTAGTCCGATATTTCGTGTCATCTTGAATACTTTTATCAAACCTTGCAAAAGTGCATGATAGAATTTAAGAAATCCTATTATGAATCTAAGATAAAATGCATAAAAAATACCAGAGGAACTGTGTTCACCATTCCATTATAATAGCAAAGTCCATGTTTTGTTCTAGCCAACACAAAGTGTCGGATCAAAAAATAGAATAATAGGTGTAAAATGACATTATTTGATAAAAAATCTATAAAAAAATCATCAAATAGTACAAAAGAGTTGCGGATAAGAGATGGGTATGTACATATATAAATTACAGAAAGAATGGCAGTGTCCATGTTTTGCTATAGGGAACCTGGAAATGTATCCGAACAAAAGTTAAAATAGGAGGTGCACAATATAATGGCACTATGTAACAAAGATTCTGTGAAAGTTTCTGTACATTCTTTCATTGAATGGTATAAGAGGATTGCGGTTAAGAGAAGGGTATCCCAAAGCGTAACAGACGGACGGACATCCTGATCGCTATATTCCTTCTACTTTTCAAGCAGGGGTACGATAATTATTATGTATCACCCAAATTCCAATGTGAAGATGAAAACAGGACACTGTATGAATTTCTTTTCCATATTTAAGGATTGAAATAAAAAAAAAGGCGGAGCGACAAATATGAACAATATTGTTATTTATTATTTTTCTATATTGTTCCAAATATCTCATTGGCTCAAACTGGATCACATGATCAAGTATAAAAAGTGTTACAGACTGGATGTATCTATTTTAAACATTTATAAACCTGCTGTATCTAAAGTTGGAAACGTTCTTCTGTAAAGCAACAATAGTGCTGACGTCACAATGGTCTTTATAAACTGGATGTTTCTAAAAACAGTTAATGCAGCTGGTATTCATTACTGTGACGTCATAATGCAGATGACATAAAAATGCCTTGTATGAGAAGGTACTGAGTATTTAAAAAAAAGGATTTTAAGACACTTCTTATTAACTGATAAAAAATAACTTCGTGCTTTCTCTAAGGTCTATGTATCGAGAGATTGACCTCATCAAAAGGCTTTAATTGTATAGTATGATCAGTTTTAGTCTATAGAATTCTTGTAAAATACCAACTGGAACTTTCTTATGACTTAAAATACACATGATGTACACGATTTAACAAGGGATCTGTAAATTATTTTCGCAATATGACTTTATATATAGAATCTTGAGTAGATTATTATCAATTTAACATTTAATGAACTTACTGTTTATTATCTAGATATTTAATTTCAGTGACAATATGAAGTTATGCATGAGCAAGTTATATGTTCTCAATTTGAATAAAAAATCGAATTACGATAACAGATACATGTATATGTGTATATCTCTGACAATTATTTACTACATGATTCAGATCTGATTTACTAATATATTTGCATGAAATCATTAAAGTCAATAAAGGATTTTTATTTAACTTGATGAGAGAAAATTGTAACATGATGATGAATTTTTATATCTAACCTGTTATTGTCATAATAATTTCTTCTGAAAAAACTAAAATAAACATACTGCTTAGCCTTTTCCAAGAGTACTGTAAGCTATTTTACTTCTAATCACAATATGATAAAAATGTGGACATATATATTTTGATGATGTTAAGAGTTAATTGAATGGTTAGTGTCATCGATATCTGCATGTACCGTTAATATACCTCTGCATTAGTGTATGCATTAGTGTATGTAAGAAATAAAGCAATTTTTATTTGAATTAGGATAGACATCGCTGAACTAATAAAAAAGGTAGGTTTCATCAAATTTTTCATATGCAAATCGGTGCAGACAACGTTTGTCAAAACAGACAATTTGTACGAGTATTTTCAACATAATGAGAATCAATCATTATACAAATAAAAGAGACAGTGGGATTTTTTTTAAACTAATTAAATGACAAAACATCGTAATTCTTTTTGTAACTTGTTCATGTAGTTTAAATGATATTTCTATTTTTCTAATGAATGGAAATCCACATGCAGGATACACATGCTTGGATTTAGGAAATCTTATTCAAAATGCCCCAGAAGCACAAGTAAATCCATTAAAGAAGGAAATCTGTCGGTATATTTTCTAAATCAATTAATTGAGTAAAAAAGACTAAGTGCATATTTTTCAGAGAAATAATACTTTTTAGAAATACACTGTAAATGACAAGAATATTTTTTTTAGAAATGTTAATGAGAGAATGCGAGAAGTTTATAATCAACTCTTACAAAATAAGTTTAAAACGATGTCTAGATCCCATGAGATTTATAATTTTCCCGTTGTTAAAATGGCTCCTCAAAATTGTTTTCTAATAATTTGAAATTAAAATACTGTATATGATTGCGCAAGCCTATAATCAATTTTATAACTAAATAAATTTAAGACATTAGATCTGCTCAAGTCTGTATGTCTTCGTGCTCTCTTTCATACTTTTTAATACTGTCAATCCTTTGATAACATTTAACTATGGTAGAGAGCAGAAGACAGCAATACTAAAATGTACAAAGAATTAAAAAAAAAAACAAACAATAAAAACATACAGAGTTGAGCAAGTTTAGGGATAATTCATCTATTTTCGACTTCACTAACATAATAATCAATTATAATTAAATAAATTCTAATGCAGAGAAGATTTTGGCAAGGGGTTTTTCAGCTATGTATAACTTATTGCAATGTGACACATTATTTGGATGATGTTAAGAAGAATATCAGTATTATCCTCATTACTTTATTACTGCCCTGCATATAAAGCCCTTTGAAATTGTATGATTTATATCCTACAAATAAAGCAAGTTTTATTTTTTAGCACATCCTCTCATGAATTCGGATAGAAATATTTGAATGATTTGATTGATGCTTTTTCATCCAAATATCTATGTGCACATAAGCATGAACAATTGTTCATTTCCTAAATCTCCTCATTTATAAACAAATCTAAAATTATAAATAATTATAAAAGAATCTTTCCTTTTATAAGTGAATGGCAAAGAGTTATTTTTATTTAATTTTGATTTGTTACAGATCATGAGAAAATGGTGAGCCAATATTATATAATATAAATTATATGTCTATGTCACTCTCTATCCGAAAATTCTTGGCCCACGTAGGACGCGTTTAACGTCCAGAACGAGAATCGAACCCAGTATCTCTCAGAAAAAGTTGAATAATATGTTCAGTTCAGTTTATTGAAGTCAAGAGACATACGTCTCATAGACAATAGTTACTGTAATAGATTTTAACACATAAATTGATGAAATTAACATACGACATGTACAATTCATTCAATAGTTTCAATAATTTATAAATAAGTGAAAGACACTGATAAACTCGCTAATAGCAAAAATTTTCCTAGATAACTTAATTCTTTAACATTCTATGACATAACGTTCTTAGTAACTGTATCAATTTTAAGACACTGAGTTTTCTTGGGTAGTAATTTTTCAAGTATTTTTGTCCAAATGTATTAAAATATGAATATTTTAGCACAAAATGGAAATCATTATCTATGTCACCTAATTGGCGAACATTACAAAGTCATGTTCTATTATTTCTCATAGATTTAATATTTCTTCTTGTTCAATCATTGCGTTATGCGTAAATCGTCTTAATCTGATAATCGTTCCTCTATATTCTAAATAATTTGTTTTACATAACTACAACCGAAGGGTAAAAATATCTACAAGGCAATGATAAATAAGACATCTTCGGGATTTACTATATCTGACATACTATTTGGATATATTCATCACATATTCCATCCTGAACATATAAATTGTGTAACTATCTAAACAATTTCGAAAGAATAGGTCTCATAAACCCATCCTATGATATTCATTATTGATATTTTTTGAATTTAAAAATATTGTAGATCACTAAGTCAATAATTTTCTTGTTATTTCAATTTTCCATTGATATTTTCTCATGACTTATAAATGAATTTGCATCACAGGCTTCAACAAGGGATCTGTCAGCTATTCTTTTCAAAATGATATAAAATTTAAACTATTATATTTTGCATAGACAAAACTGAAACTTTATTTTTCAGGGATATTTACTAGCATTTCATGTTTAGCGTCCATCTTGATTGATTGGTTGTATATTGTTTAACGTCCCTCTCGAGAATTTTTCACTCATATGGAGACGTCATCGTATGCCGGTGAAGGGCTTCAAATTTTGACCTTTACTCGGCACTCAGGACCATTGAGCAGTGAGGGATCTTTATCGTGCCAATGCCTGCCGCTGACACGGGGCTTCGGTTTTTAAGGTCTCATCCGAAGGACCCGCAACTCTCACTTCAAAGTGCCGAGCGCATGGCGAAGGAACAGTTGCTACCCATTTTAACGACTGGGTCAGTCGCGGCCGAGATACGAACTCACGACCTCCCGATCACAGAGAGCGCTCTACCGACTGAGCTGCCGTGAATGGTGCGTCCATCTTGAGATTTGTTCACTAATATCGAGACGTTACCACTTGCCGCCGAAGACCTGCAAACGTTATTCTATATTCGGACGTCAGAGCCATTGAGCAGGGAGGTCTCCTTTACGGGCCAGTTCCTTCTGCGACACAGGACTTTTATAGAAGGTCTCATCCGAAGAACCGGACTCCACGTTCCACAGTGGGATTCGAACCGAGATGCGACGTAAAAATCAACTCCTTACTTTGCAACCCTAGATCAGACACTCTAACCATTGTGCCACAGGGGTGACGTATTGCTTGTACCAATAAAAATAATGTATTCAAATCTTGAATCTTTTAATTTCTTGTATTCAAAAGTTTGCAATTAATTGAAGTTTTCTTCTGATTTGAAGTGCACTTCCTCTGTAAACTTTCGATGGAATCTTTCTAGTATTGATTACTGATTGCAAAATGACATAAAATGTGGACTTCTTTTCTAAAGATTTTAAGGTTGAGTATAAATAAATAAATAAAACGCAATTAAGTATTTTGCACAGTATCAATTGCTCTTGCATTTTTTTGATGACTAGATACGAAGATAATGAACAATATTCAAGAAAAAAGTTCATTCAAAAATACATATTATGGTTAGAGAAAACACGCGGACCTCCAAACAACTTGAGACAGGATCATGTGCCAAGGAGGAGTGAACATTCCATGCCGACTGGTCACATTCTAGAGTAATCTTTGTCATGATCGGGGGAAATTCCTGGACAATTCATTGTGTAAAAACCACCTAACAGCAAGAATAGAAAACAGCAAGGTCAGAAAAGATGTTGTAACGTTATACGTTTTGATTTTATTGATTTTGGTAAATGTTTCTTGAATTCAAATTGTCTTAAAGTTTTCTATATGTTTTATGCATCTATATCTGATTTACATCTTTATTGACGATATTGATGTGTGGTACTCCCAAGGTTTCTCCATCCTTTTTGTTGATATTTAAGTGAGGAGTTAAAAAGTTGCTTGGAAGTATATTGTCTGGAACCTGTTATGTTTTTTCGTTTTGGTGAATTTATATGAAGTTAAGCCATCCACTATCGGTAGGGTAATTTAAATTCAAATGCAAAGAGGTGGTATAAACTTTATTACTCTAATAATGCTCTGATAAAATTTGTCAGAATGCAGGTTAGCGTTTGAAGCAATCCGATTATGAATAAAGATAGAAATCTCTTAATATTATAACGGTTTTGATATTATATATCATTATTATAACATTTCGTTTTCAGATATATTCCCATGTACACATAAGCACAAAAACTTTTAAGCAGACAATGTTTGAGTGTGCTTACAATATAATTGATTGCTAAAAGCAAACGTAAAGCATATATTTCTGTGAAAATCATCCATTTTCAAAAAATAATTGCCAAGGAGCGATTTCTTTAAATTAAAATGTATTTTAAAAAAATAAGAATATGACGATCCAGTTTTATTACAACCTGGAGTTAAATGTCAAGCTTATGTATACCATATTAATGTAATTATATATATTGATCTTATCATTAACCTCTCGTGATATGTTTCTTATTTCAAATTCATGTTATCTACAGACTTAAATGTAGATTTCTTTTGGATCAAAACCCTATGTGCACATTTATATAAACAAATCTTAGAGATTAAGGTTTATATAACTCTAATTACTAATATAGCTAAGATGTCTTGATCATGTGAAATCTATCACTTTTGTGTCTACAATAATTTCATATTGATTTTTGATATGATTTGAAAGCCACGTAACGTAGGAAGGATTCTGTGCATGAAAGGCAAATAATCTTTCCTCTATACATTTTGTTACTTAATGGATGACCCACTCTTATTTTGAAATTTAAATGATATTCTTGTTTAAAATGAGTCTGTCAGTTGTGCACTACTTTTTGCTATATAGTAATTGAGGTGGACCGATATACTCAGAACATGAATTAAATAGACCCATACCTTGTCTATTCTAAAAGATTTTACTTGAGTACATTTGTAAATTGATTGTGGATGAAAAATTTCAAGGTACATGTACATCATGTTATATTCTAAGTAAGTTTTTTTATCGAAATTCATAATAATATATCTTAAATTCTAACGTGTACATTTGCAGTGCATTAATAACGAATAAAGATGACATAAACCATTCAATAATTTCTGAAAAACCATGAAATAAAACAATATAAAAGTATATATTTGGAGGAACATTATTTATCCTATGATTTTACATGAATGAACTATTTATTGAATTTCATGGCAAATATCTGTATTGGATTCCGAAACTTCAAAGCAAAAATCATTACAAACAAAGATACATAGCGTTTCATTAAATGCATCTTTCTTTATTCCTCACTAAGATATTAACAGTAGTGAAGGAGAAACTTTAAGAGTACTTTGCAACAATATATTCAAGAAGTGGTGTTAATCAGGTGTGAATACAAAAGAATTCCAAGGAATAATTTTACCAAACTCAACAGCTGAAAAACTTAGGAATTTTCAACTTTATACACAACCGTACCCCACGATAAATTAAAGTACAGTTTGTACACACAAGTATTCTGAAACTTACATGAAGAAGAAGTTTGAATTTCTGATTGACAATGTATATGTTTTAGAGAAGAGGTCTTCCAACAATCTTTTTGAATTCCCATGGATACCAATTTGCGCCCCGTTAATAGAATATCCATTTTTGTATTCATACGAAGCAGAATTTATCCAAAACGTTAACCTCATGCAAGAAAAAAAAAGAAAACACTTGATGTGGCCATCAAGCCGACATTAAGATATATTGACGAAGTATTGAAAATTAACGATGGTAATTTCAATTCTTATATCGATATGTCCTGGTGTGCTTGAGACAATAGATACCACAAAGTCTGACACATCTGTTTCATATGTGTATATTTTAGACGTTCATGGTTATCTTACAACCAAGGTTTATGATAAACGTGATGAGTTTAAATTTGCTATCGTCAACTTCCCATATTTATACAATATACCTTCATCACCCGTATACGGAGTAGATACTGTATATCTCATTTGAATTGGTACGCAATAGCATGCTCTACATATGAATAATTTCTACAACATGGTAAATTATTGACAAAAGGTTTATGAAACAAGAATATCGACAGTCTCGTTGAAAGTCATCATGCGCTAATTTCTGGTATATGGTCGATACAATTCATGGTTGAGTAAATGATTACTGAAGTTTTTCATACTCATTGTTAGTCCATTGCTTATACAGTGATTTGATAACGAATTTTTCCGCTATTTCCTTATCATGACAAGGAGCACAAGGCGGGTGTGACCGGTCAGCAGGGGATGCTAGGTCATCCATGGTACCTGATCAAACCTCTGATGTTTTATGGGTCTAAGTTTGCTCTGCTCCTGTTTTGTATTGTTTTATGGATTTTTATAAATGAATACTGTTCGTTATCTCCATATGTTTCATTCTTATAACAACTAAAATGATTTATCAAGGTCACTTTACGCCTATTGCTTTATAATTATCAAAAGTTTTCCATTAATGTTTTTCTAAAGATCTAGGAAAAAATATGTCAGACTTATTTTAGAGACAATTTTTTTAAATACAATTTTACAACAAAATATGATGATTGATCGTATACTGTTTAACGTCCCTCTAAAGAATATTTCACTGATAAAGAGACGTCACCATTGCCGGTGAAGGGCTGCAAATTTAGGCCTATGCTCGGCACTTACGACCTTTTAGCAGGGAGGGATCTTTATCGTGCCACACCTGCTGTGACACGGGGCCTCGGTTTATACGGTCTCATCCGAAGGACCGCCCGATTTAGTCGCCTTTTACGACAAGCAAGGGGGTACTGAGGACCTATTCTAACCCGAATTCCCACAGGGTCAACAAAATATGAAAAGCTGATGGTGTACTCTAATAACTAATACAATATTTAAGTTAGTTTTAATGTATCATATTCATGTTGTTACAATGATTTTCTATCCATGTAATGACTTGAAATCAACATTAGAAAAGGTTTTATCAGCTTTCTACTGCTTGTCACATAATGGCATATTATGTGGACATACACACATGTAGATTTTGTTTAGAAATATTTGATTGTGTACTGCTTTCTTCATTTTTTATATTTTATCATAGAATATTATGTTATAATTGAAGAAAACTTTTATGAATTCGGATTTAAATGTCTAACTACTAATATTTCCATGTACACTTGAGCACAAACAAGCAGTGTATAAATTCACCCCCTGCATCTGTTAATAGAATTAAAACAATAAACTTGCACGAAAATCATATGTGCTGTAAAAAAAGGCAAAATTTGTTTTTAACATTAGATTTTACAAAAGAAGATAAGAAAATTGAGTTCAGCTTTTCCAGTACTACTTTAATGTATTCAACATCTAGACTTTCTATGCCTATATCCCTCGATATTTTTTACATTTATTTCATCAATATAATGAGTTTGAAATGAAAGTATCCAGGAATTTGAAATCCCTGCACATGATGTACATGATTTAGCACTGGATTTGTCAGCTATTTACTACTTTCGACAATAAGATATATATAATATTAACTTATATATTTTGATGATGTAGGGAGATAGTTGTATGTTTAAAATTATCTCAATTATTTTTCGATGCCCTGCATCAGTTCATGTTGAAATTTATGAAATCTAGTCAATGAATTTGGTTGGAAATCTCTTAATACTATTAATGTTGGTCTTCTAAATTTTTAATTCAAACTCCCATAGACCACCATCAGAATTCGTTAAAACTTACGTATAATTCTTTATGCATGTATATCCAGTTAATGAAAGAAGATTTGATATTTGCATGGGAATCATTTAATTTGTAAATAAAGCAAAAGTAAAAGGGTTTTTATGCCATGGATTAAAAGATCCCGCGAATATATTGTTTTTGTCCTGTCTGTCGGTTTGTCTCTCTGTCTGTCTGATGTCAACTCTAACCTTTTCCATAACTATTGAGTGAGTGGCATTCATGTTTCACAGGTGTATTCCTTGTGACAAGACCTTACTTTGAGTCGGTTTGTCTCATTTATTTAGAGATCAATCTGACCTCTTGACCTAGACCTCGGCGTTTTGTCTATTTTACAAAAAAAATGCCACACTTTAATTATGGCAATATAATTTGTGAACAGTTGGATTAAGGACCTTCACCCTTCACATGTGTATTTATTATGACAAGACTTTTCAGCTGGTAGGATATTTTTGACCTTTTGACCTTGACCTAAGAGCTTGACCCACTTTCATAAAATTTAAACCTTGGTCATAACTTTCGGACAGTTAGATCCAGGATTTTCATATTTCACATGAGTATTCCTTGTAACAAGACCTTCCATTGAGTACTACACGCTTTTGATCTTTAAACCTTATAACTTTGGATTTTGGCATATATTTGAGAGAATTTAACCCTCGTTTCTCAAGTAATCTTATAACAGATCATGAAAGGTTGATATGATATCTAAATCAGTTAATAATTTTTATCTCATTTCAATAACTTAACAAATGACACTACTAATTTGCAGTGATTTCGTAAGTCTTTATTAACAGAAATTGCCAGATAATTAATGTGACATATTACAATGTATGTACACATAATATATGTTGAAAAATCGAGATAACGTTAAGTATCTTCTTCATAGTTCAAAAAAGGCGGGATACATGTTTCTTTTATAATAATATAATTGAACAAATAGCATTCTTTTATGAATTAAGAAAAATAATAATGAAAATTCAAGATCTTTATAACTAATTAATTTGAATACTAATTATTGTGTATGTCTGTAATTATATGCATATCTGATTTAATTTGACATATGTTATATTTTTTGTGCCCAGTATCCTTCTGATTTGCAGATAAATTCATTAAATTCTGTTCTATGTACATTTCTGTCTTCCCTATTTTCGAAACTTTGCTAGCTAGGATGTGGTTTTAGTGGATTTCAGATTCTCTGTACGAATTGTAAATTGATATAGCTACATTGCATTCTTCTACAGACGGCTGTATAAAAAGTTGGCAATGTAGGTCAAATTCTGTTCTTCACGACGTGGTTACACAAAAATCTGGAATTCAGAAATAAAAAGTGAGGCTCATTAAGGGTCTTAATCTAGTACTGAATTGTAAATGCTTGCATTTTTCACATGTGCCAAAATTATAACATGATGAGAACAAATGACATATTATTTTATCTTTGAAATAATTATTTTAAAAAAAAAAAAGGACTTGGATAGTACCCCCCAAAATACACTGTATTAAATAAATGATAAAAAATAAATGATTTATAAATAAATTAAAAAATAACAAAAGAATGCTAAATAAATGAAACAATGAATGAATACTTAAAGAAAATTAAATAATTAATCGATTGATAATTTGGAAAAATCAAGATGTTATACAAATTCATAAATGTTGTTTATTTGTTTACATTTGTTGGCATATTCTGAGGTGCATTTTTGATAACATTTTATTGACAGAAAAAAGAAATCATTCATTTAATGATCTTGTACATACTAAAATAAAACAATCCTAGTAGATACAAGATAAATACTTAGATAGTCGATTTCATATTTAACCATGTACTCATATTTTTTGATTTAGGGTAAATTGGGTAGACTATTTGTCACTGTACAGACCAAAAAGCAGACTCTTTGAACACTGGTCAATCATTTCACATGGAAAACAATAAAAATATTGCTGTGTAAATAATGTATATCTACTTGCAAAATTTGACAATTATAAGTTTATGTTCAAGACTTTGAAATCAAGTTTAGACGATTGTGGACATTGTAATACATGGAATGAGAACCATTTATTTAATAGTTGATGCATAATAAAACTTAAAACAAGAATTACCAAATCAATATCAGGAAATGTTTAATAAAATTCAATATTTCTCAACATGTCTATATTATAATTGTGAGAAACAAACTATAGCTAACTTCAAATCATCAAATCCTAACATGTAACGGGGAAATGAGAAGATAAAAGATTATCTTATTGGGAAAATGATAGTGACAGATTCACATATATATTGTACTTTAGATGAAAGAAAGTTTTTTTTTCTCTCCAAATATTATACATGCATATTTAGAGCAAATACCCGGTATTATTTAGTATTTTTTGTGAAATGTAGGCTTGATAAGTAAGATATAAAGCGTGTGCGGTTTAATACTATTGTAAATGAAAGAGTCAAACCTCCTGGTATTAATTAATGTTAGTGAACTCAGGTGACCTATTGCTATCTGTTAAAATATTATACTTATAAAACACAAATAGTATGATGTATACATGTATGTTATAAATTCTGACCATCATTCATCCAGCCGAATGTCATAATTGTAAGATGTCGCTTTGATCTATTTTTTTTTTTAAATATTAACTTCAGAAATAATAATACACTTGTTATCTGAACGTTTATAGAATTAAGTATGAAATGGTATTAAACACAAATCACCAAGCTCCTTAATTATGGCAAGTAATTACATCATACATAAACTCATAATGGCTAACATTGGAGCCATATCAAGAAATACAAGAGTATTCCTTTTATAATTAGCATTTTAATTTCCGATACTGTAGGTAAGAAATATAAGCAAAGTAAACATCATATTAAAGTAAGGTAGTTTATCATCAATCTTATGAAACCTCAACCACGCGCTTTTTTTTGGCGGGCAATCATGTGTCTTTTTTATTCAAGCTGTAATTGACACAACTTTACTGCGTTCCAGTGCAGACGACCCTACCAGAGCGGTGTATATGTAGTAAAAAAAACTTGCCTCTTCCGACCTTGGGGTCTGCATTTAAGATTGCACACTTTACATGTTTTGGCGGATCAAGTTGGGGCATTGATGAGAGAATTAAATTGAAAAGTAATTGTAATTACAGTTAATTAGCCTTTTTCCCGAAACAAATTACATAATTTTACGGCATTTGAATAACTGATCCAGTATTACTCCATGAAAATTGCAAAAGCAACGAGCAAAGTCAAAGAATTGTGTTCTCCCGTATTTAGTGTCTAAATGGGGGTACTTTTGTATATTTACTATCTTCACCGTTCACAATCGCCAATATATGGCTGAAATATTGCCGATTCGGCGTAAAAAATTAATCAATCAATCAATCACCGTTCACAATTATCCAAATTAAAGGGCGCCAAATCCAGCCCTATTGTCCGATACATATACGTACTATAGGGGTCTAAAGAGAGGACTTGACGCCCAAACTAGGAATCGTGTCACTTAGGGGAGCCCGGGACACTTGGGCTCGGAGGCGCCCCTATTGCTTTCCAGTGTCAAAAGGGACCCAATTGACACCGATTCGGGGTGCCAAATCCAACACTATGATGTGAAACATATATGTACAATAGGGGTGTAGAGAGAGCGCTTGGCGTCTAAAGTAGGAATTGTGCCACTTAGGAGAGCATGGGACCCTAGGGCTCGAAGATGCATTTGTTGATTTCTGGTGTCTAAAGGGACCCAATGGACACCTTTTCTCGGCACCAAGGTGCCAAATCCAAACATATTATCTGATATATGTATGTACTATAGGGGTCCAGAGAGTGCGCCTGGCATTCAAACTAGGAATTATGAAACTAAGAGGAGCTTGGGACATTAGGCGGTGCAGGAGCTGCAGTTGATTTCTGGTGTCAAAAGGGACCCAATTGACACCGTTTCTTAGCACCAGGGTGCCAAATTCAACCCTATTATCTGATTCATATATATTCGATAGCGGTCAAGAAAGAGGGCCTTTCGCAAAAACTAGGAATCGTGCCACTTACGAGACACCTTGACACTAGAGTCTGAAGAAGCTCCTGTTGATTTACGGTGTCAAAAGGGACCCAATAGACACGTTCGTTTCTTTGCGCCAGGGCGCGAAATCAAACCCTATTATCTGATACATATATATGTTTTATAGGAGTCTAGAGAGAACGCCTTGCACCCAAACTAGGCATTGTGCCACATAGTGAAGCCCTTGACTAAAGGACTCAAAGGTTCCTTTGTTGATTTCTGGTGTCAAAAGGGACCCAATACACACCGTTTTTGGACACCAAAGCGCCAAATCTAACCCTATTATCTGATACATGTATGTACTATAGAGGTCTTGAGAAAGCGCCTGGAACCAAAATTAGGAAATGTGCCAAATAAGGGATCCCGTGACACAAGGGCTTGTAAGGGCCCCCTGTTAATTTTAAGCACCAGAGCGCCAAATCGAACCCTATTATATAATACATAAAATAACTATAGGGGTCTTGAGAGAGCGCCTGGCGCCCAAACTAGGAATGAATTGTGCCAGTTACGAGATCCCAGGAAACATACTATGGCTCAAAAGGAACCCAATTGACACCATTTCTGAGCGCTGGGGCGCCAAAACGTAACCTACTGTCTGATTCATTTGTATGTGTACTGAAAAGGTCTAGAAAAAGCGATTTGCACCCAAACTAGGAATTGTGCCCATTAGGAGAGCCTAGGGCACTGGTGCCCTTAATCAAAAGTGCCTCTGTTGAATTCCAGTGCCACTTTCATGGCGTTATGGCGCAAAATCCAACCCTATTATCTGATAAATATATGTACTGTAGGGGTATAGAGAGACGACCTGGCAACATAACTAGGAATTCTATCACTAAGGAGAGCCCGGAACGCTATGGCTCGAAGGCGTCCCTGTTGATTTTCGGTGTCAAAAGAGATCCAATCGACAATATTTTGGCGTCAGGGCGCAAATCCAGGACTATTATCTGATACATATATACACTAGAGTTGTCTAGAGAGAGCGCCTGGCGCCGATTTTAGGAAATGTGCCACTTAGGGGGTCCCGGGGAACTAAGGCTCAAAGGCTTCCCTTTTGATTTGCGGTTTCAAAGGGGACACAATTGACATCGATTCTGGTTACAGGGCGCCAAATCCAACAGTATAATCTGATACTTATATGTATCATAATGGTCTAGTGTTAGCGTCTAGCGCAAGAATTATGCAACTTTGTGGATCCCGCAATTAAAGGACTCAGATTTAAGGTGTCAAAAGGGACCCATTTGACACCCTTTTGGGGCACCACGGTGCCAAATCTAAACCTGATATGTGATACATTTACTTTCTATAAGGGTCTAGGGGGAGTGCGTGGCACACAAACTAGGAATTGTGCCAAGTACGTAGATGAGCCCCAGACACTAGGACTCAAATACACCTCAGTTGAATTCCGGTGTCAAAAAGGAAGCAATTAAGACCGTTTTTGGGCACTGGGGCGCTAAATTCAATAATTTTTATCTGATACATACGATAGGGGTCTAGGGAGAGCGCCTCGCGCCCAAACTAGGAACCGTGCTATTTAGGGGTGCACAGGACACTGGGGCTCAAGGGGACCTTGTTGATTTCCAGTGTCAAAAGGGACCCAGTTTCTGAGCGTCAAATCAAACCCTATTCTGATACTGAATGTACTACTGTAGATTCCTCATTTTTCGCAAGAACTTTTTATCGCGAATAGTCCCTTCGACAGCAAATCGCGAGAATAAGAATTCGCGATTGGACATTTGATCAAGTGTTTTAGCATAGATTTCAGCACCAAAAAATAATGGCGAGTAATTTAATTTCGCGTGTGGTGCTTCTCGCGAAATTACGCGATAATTAATTCCACGCGTATATTTAGGAATCTACAGTATAAGGATCTATAGAGAGAGCTCCTCGCGCCAGAGTAGGAATTTCGACACTTGCGGGAGCCCCAAAAACTAGAATTCATAGACGCCCCTGTTGATTTTCTGTGTTAAAAGGGAACCAATTGACACCGTTTTTGCGCCAGGGCGCCAAATCCAACCATATTATCTGATACATATATGTAATATAATTGTTATAAGAGAGTGTCTGGCGCCAAAACTAGGAATTGTGCCACTCAGGGAATCCCAAAACACTAGGGCTCAAAAGCGCCCCTATTGAGTTCCGATATCAAAAGGAACCCAATTGACACCATTTCTGAGCGCCAGGGCGCCGAATCCAAACCCTTTATATGTGTAATAAAAGGTATAGAAAAGATAAAGATGGAAAATATACTTGCACCAAAACTATGAATTGTGCCACTTAAGGGCCCAGGACACCAGGGCTCAAAGGCGCCCTGTTGATTTCCAATGTCAAAAGAGAACCATATGACACTATTTTGGCGCGCCAAATCCAACGATATTACCTGATACATATATGTACCACTATGATCTACAGAGAGCGTCTGGCGCCCAAATTAAGATTTGTGAATCCGGGATACTAAGTCATGAAGGCACCCCTGTTGCATTCTGTTGTTCAAAAGGACCCAATTAACATCGCTTCTGAGCGCCGGGGCGCCAAATCGTACCTTATTATCTGATACATATATGGACTATGGGGGTCTAGAGAGAGCGCCTGGCGCCCAAACTAGGAATTGTGGCACTTATAAGACCCGGGGAAAGTAAGACTCGAAGACGCCCCTGTTTATTTCTGGGTTGAAAAGAGACCGAATCGACCATGTTTGTGAAACAAGGGCGCCTGGTTCCGATACATAGAATTGTGCCAGTAAGAGGAGCCAAGAAAACTGGGGCTTTCTGGTGTCAAAAGGGACCCAATTGACACGGTTCCTAGTCACCAGTGTGCCAAATTCAACCCTGATATCTGATACATATATGTTTTGTAGGTGTCTAGAGTGAGAGCCTAAAACCAATACTAAGAGTTGTGAAACAGAGGGGAGCCCGAGACACTAGGGCTCGAAGGCGTTCCTTTTGACACCCTTCTTAGGCGCTAAGGGGACAAATCCAAACATATCTGATACGTATATTTACTATCGGGGTCTAGAGAGAGCGCCGGGTGCCGAAGCTAGGAATTGTGCCACTAATGAAAACTCAGGACACTAGAGCTCGAAGGTGCTGCATATGATTTCCAGATTCAAAAAGGACACAATCGACAATATTTTTGGCGCAAGGATGCTTAATCCAACATTTTCTCTGATATATATATGTACAATATGATTCTAGAGAGACCTTCTGGCACCCAAACTAGGAATTGTAGCATATAGAGGAGCCCTCGACACCAAGGCTCAACGGATCTTTGGGAACTAGGACTCAAAGGCGCCCCTGTTGATTTCCAGTGTCAAAAAAGGCCCAATTGACAGTTTTTGAACTACAGGGCTCCAAATCCAACCCTATTATCTGCATGATAAATATATGTTTTATAAAGGTATAAAGCTGTTTCTGAAAGCCGGGGCGCGAAATCCAAACATATTATCTGAAACATATATGTACTATAGTGGTCAAGAGAGTGCATCTGGTGCGCAAAATAGAAATTGTGCCACTAAAGGGAGCCCGGGACACTAGAGCATGAAGAAGCCCCGCTTGATTCTCGGTGTCAAAAACAGAATCGACATCGATTCTTCACGCCAGCGAACCAAATCCAACCCTAATTTCTAATACCTATTTGTACAATAGTCGTCTTTGGAGAGAGCCTGGCCCAATTGACACCTTTTCTGCACACTAGGGAACAAAATCCAAACCTAATATCTACATATTAGATACATTTATTTACTATTGGGTTCTAGAGAGAGCCCGCGACACCAGGACTTTTGGTGTCAAAAAGGACACAATCGACATCGTTTCTTGGTGTAAGGGCGCCAAATCCAACCCTTTAATCTGATACATATTTGTACAATAGTGGTCTTGGGAGAGCGCCTGGCGCGCAAACTAGGAAATGTGCCACGTAGGGGAGCATGGGACACTAAGGCTCGAAGGCGACTCTGATGACGTCTGGTTTCAAAAGAGACCCAATTCATACAGTTCGAATTCTTGGGGGTAGGGCGCCAGATCAAACCCAATTATCTCCTAGTTATATGTCCTGTAGCGTCTCGAGGGAGTGACTGGAACCAAAACTAGGAATTGTGTCACTTAGAAAAGCCCGGGACAGTAGGGCTAAGAGGAACCCTTATTAATTTCCGATGTCAAAAGGGACTTAGTGGACTGTGTTTCTGAGCGCCAGGACACCGAATCCAAACCTATTAACTGATAGATATATGGAATATCGGGGACTATTTAGAGAATGCGCCTGGCGCCAATACCAAGAACTGTGCCATGTCGGGCAGCCAGGGACACTTGGGCATGAAGGCTCCCCTGTTAATTTCCGGAGTCAAAGGGACGCAGTTAACACTGTTTCTTGGTGCCAGAGCGCCAAATTCAACATTATCATCTTATACATATATATACTATAGGGGTCTAGAGAGAGGACTTGTGCCCAAACTAGGAACCGTGCTACTTAATAAAGCTCAGTACATACATGCACAAAGACGCTGCTGTTGATTTGCAGTATCGAATGGGACCCATACTACGCCAGGTCGCCAGATCCAATCCTATTATCTGATACATATATGCACTAAAGGGGTCTAGAAAGAGCACCTGGCGCTAAACCAGGAATTGTGCCACTTAGGTTCCCGGACACTAGGGCTTGATGGCTCCCATGTTATTATTCGGTGTCAAAAGGGACCCAATTTACACCGTTTATTTGTGCCAGGCAGGGATGGGGTAATTGAATATAGTAATTGTAATTGAGCGTAATTAATTACATTTTTTGAAGTAATTGGAAGTAATTTGTATTTGAGCGAGCCTTCAATTACAAGTAATTGAATGTATTTAAATACATTTCAAAAAAGGCCATGTATTTTCAATTACTTTTCAAATACATTTCAATTACTTTTTTCAAAATGAAAGTTTATATATATAATAAAAAAAGGTGCCTTATACTGATACTCAGTTTTTATACTGGTGGGTTTATACTTTAAACCTATTACCACTTTTTAAAAATCTCAGTTCTAACTATTCCCACTTGCAAATAACAATGACTGTTTAAAAATTTAACTTTTTTTTTACAATATTAAATTAGACAAGTAACTTCATCCCCTTGTAGATTTACCTGTATTCTATTCATTTTAAAATAGAAAATAATGAATGGATCGATTTGTGATAAATATTATTTATTTCCATCAAAAATATGAATTTGAGACAAAAAAGATCTTGCCATACACCATAGTGGTGTGGCATGGTCTTGTGTTTGTACAATAATTAAATGTCTCATTATGTTTAATTTGTTTATACAGTGTGTCACACTGCCCAAGACATTAGATAAAAGGTCTAATTTTGTACAGGTGTGAACCCCTCTCATACCCAAGAAAAAAAACACTGGATAAAAGTTCACAATATAAAAAATCTTATAAAAAAAATCTTTATTTAAAAAAAAACTCGAGTAATTGAAATGTATTTAATTACATTTGTCAAAGTAATTAAAAGTAATTAATTACATTTGAAAAAATCAATGTAATTGTAATTGCAAGTAATTGACAAAATTATCAATGTATTTGAAAGTAATTAATTACATTTCAAAGTAATTGACCCCAACCCTGGTGCCAGGGCACCATATCCAACCATATTATCAGATAATAAATGTACTATTTTAGTCTGGAGAGAGCGTCAGGCGACCAAACTAGAAATTGTGCAACTTTGTAAAGCCCGGGACTCTAGGGCTCAAAGATCCCCCTGTTGATTTTCGCTGTCAAAAGGGAACAAATGGACACCGGAACTCGGCACTAGGGCGCCAAATGCAAACATATATATTATCTGATACATATATGTGCTCTATGAGCTAAGAGAGTTTGCTTGGCGCCCAAACTAGGAATTGTGCTTCCAATAGGAGTCTGGGACACTTGGGATTGAGTCCGCCCCTGTTGATTTCCGGTGTCAAAGGGGACCCAATTTACACCGTTTCTGAGCACCAGGGCGCCAAATTCAACCTATTATCTGATGCATATATGTACTACAGGGGTCCAGAGAAAGCGCCTGGCGCTAAACTAAAAATTGTGCCACTTAGTGGAGCCCGGGACAAGATTGCTCAAAGGCGCCCTTTCTGGTTTTCCGTGGCAAAAGGCACCCAATTGACGACCCCGTTTCTAGCGCCAGGGCGCAAAATCCAACCGTATTATCTGATACATATAATTATATACTTAAATGGTGAAGAGAGAGCGTCATGCGGTCTGGCGCCCAAACTAGGAATTGTGCTTTCTGACTTCAAAACGGACCCAATTGACACCATTTGAGCGTGATGGTGCTCCGACTATAAGGGTATAGATAGAGCGCCTGGCGCCAAAAATAGGATTTGTGCCACTTAGGGGAGCCCGGGAAACTGGGGCTCGAAGGCGCCCCTGTTAATTTCTCGTGTCAAAAGAGGCCCAATCGACAATGCTTTAGGCTCCAGGGCGCCTAATCAAACCATTATCTCATTAATATATCTTATATGAGGGTCTATAGAGATAAAAATCTTTTCAGTTTTGTTATATAGTCGTTTTCATATATAACCATGTACTCCTATTTTTTTTTTTTCATTTAGCGTTAATTGGGTCGACTATTTGTAACTGTACACATCAAAACGCAGATTTTTGCACACTGGTCAATCATTTCACATGGAAAACACTAAAATATTGCTGTATAATAAATAAATAACTACTTGCAAAGTTTGACAATTAAAAATTTATCTTCAAGACTTTAAAATCAAGTCTAGACGTTTGTGGATATTGTAATACATTTTAGATGGAATGAGAAGCATTTATTTAATAGTGCATGCATAATTTAAAGTTAAAACAAAAAATACCAAATCAATATTAGTAAAATACTTAATCAAATTCCAATATTTCTCAACATTTTGTTATATACATGTCTAATATCTATGAACGAATTGTAATTTTGGATGACATTTTCATGTCAATATTATAATTGTGAGAAACAAACTCTAGCTATATAGCTTCAAATCATCAAATCTTTACATGTGACGGGGAAATGAGAAGATAAGTGATTGTGGGAAAATGATAGTTCCAATGTATATTATGCTTTAGATGAAAGAAAGTTGTTATTTCTCTGCAAATATTATACATGCATATTTAAATCAAATACCCGGTATTATTAAGTTCTTTTGTAAAATGTAGGCTTGATAAGAAAAGCGTGTGTGGTTTATTACCATTGTAAATGAAAGAATCGAACCTCCAGTTATTAATTAATGTTAGTAAGTCAGGTGACCTATTGCTATCTGTTAAAATATTAGACTTATAAAACACACCTAGTAAGCTGTATACATTCATGATATAAATTCTGATCATCATTCATCCAGCCGAACGTCATAATTTCAAAAGTCGCTTTGATCCATGTTTTTAACAATATCAACTGAAGAAATAATAAATACACTTTTTATCTGAACATTTAATGAATTAAGTATCAAATGGTATTAAACACAGATCACCAAGCTCCTTAATTATGGCAAGTAACTACATCATACATAAACTCATAATAGCTAACAATAGCTAACAGAGTATTCCTTTTATAATTAGCATTTCTCCGATACTGTAACAAATATATGCAAAGACTACATATTAAAGTACATGTAGTTTATCATCAATCTTATGAAATCCCATCCCCCATCCCCCGCTTTTTTTTTTGGCGGGCAATCATGTGTCTTGATCTGAACAAGCTGTAATCGATACAACTTCACCGAATTCCAATGCAGACGACCCTGATACAGAAAGTTTGATATTTGCCAGTGCGGTGTGAATCACCGTTATGTAGGTCAAAAATCTCGCCTCTTCCGACCTTGGGGTCTGCATTTAAGATTGCACACTTTACATGTTTTGGCGGATTAACTTTGGGCAGGGATAAGATAATTAAATAGAAAAGTAATTGTAACTACAATTAATTAGATTTTTTACCTAAACAAATCACATATTTTTTTACAGCTTTAATTAACTAATGTATAATTTCTCCATGAAATTTGCAAGAGGAACAAGCTAATTCAAAGAATTGTGGTCTCCCGCTTTTGGTGTCTAAGTGGGGAAACTTAAATGACTTTATTCAACAATTAAACCAAATTAAAAGGCGTCAAATTTAACCTTATTATCTGATACATATATGAACTATAAGGGTCAAGAAAAAGCGCCTTACGTCCAAACTAGAAATTGTGCCACTAAGGGAATCCTGGGACACTAGGGCTCGGAGGCAAACGGTTGCTTTTTGGTGTCAAAAGGGACCAAATTGATACCGTTTCTGGGCGCCAGGGCGCCAAATCTAACCCTATTATTTGAAACATTTTTCTACTTAAAAAGTCTAGAGAGAGTGTCTGTCGCCATACTAGAAATTGTGTCATCTAGGGAAGACATGAAAACTAGGGTTGGAAGGCTCCCCTGGTGTTTCCTGGTGTCAAAAGGGACCTAATTGATACCCTTTCTTGGTGCCAGGGTGCAAAATCCCACCTTATTATGTGAAACATATATGTATTATAGGGGTTTTGAGTGAGCGCCTGGCGCCGATATCAGGGAATATGTAACTTAGGATAGTCCGGGACACTAGAGCTCGAACGCACCCCTGTTGAATTCCGATGTCAAAATGCCAAATCCCACCTTATTATGTGAAACATATATGTATTCTAGGGGTTTTGAATGAGCGCCTGGCGCCGATATTAGGGAATATGCAACTTAGGATAGTCCGGGACACTAGAACTCGAACGCACCCCTGTTGAATTCCGATGTCAAAAGAGACCCAGAAGACACTGTTTTTGAGTACCAGGGCGCCAAATTTAAACCTATTATCTCATAGATATGTGAACCAAAGGGGTCTAGAGAAAGCGACTGGCACCAAAAATAAGAATTGTGCCAATAAGGGGAGTCCAGGACACTAAGGCATGAAGGCCCCCTGTTGATTTCCGCTGTCAAAAAGGATCCAATTTACATCGTTTCTGAGCGCCAGGGCACCAAATCTAACCATATTATCTGATACATATATGGACTATAGGGGTCTAGAGAGAGTGCCTGG
>PRKT01000327.1:396196-409582 GCA_003671525.1 Saccostrea glomerata
GGTATTAATTAATGTTAGTAAACTCAGATGAAATAGCTTTTGCAATGTGTTAAAACATTAGACTTATGAAACACCATTAGTATGATGTATACACGCATGCAATATATTCTGATCATCATTGTTCCAGCCAAATGTCAAAATTGTAAGATGTCGCTTTGATCTATGTTTTTTTTTTAATATCAGCTTAAGAAGTAATAATACTCTTCTTAACTGAACGTTAATAGAATTAAGTATGAAATGGTATTAAACACTGGCCACCAAGCTCCTTAATTATGGAAAGTAATTATATCATACATAAACTCATAATGGCTAATAATGGCGCATATCAAAAAACGCAAGAGTATTCCTTTTATAATTAGCATTTTTTCGATACTGTAGGTAACAAATAGATGCAAAGTAAACTTCACATTAAAGGACATGTAGTTTATCATCAATGTTATGACCCCCAACGTTTTTCTTTTGGCGGGAAAGCATGTGCCTTTGTAGTAATCTGTAATCTATAAAACTTCACCGAATTCCAGTGCAGACGACCCTGATTCAGAAAGTTTGATATTTCCCAGAGCGGTGTGTATCACCGTTATGAAGGTCAAAATCTTGCCTCTTCCGACCCTGGGGTCTGCATTTAGGATTGCACACTTTACATGTTTTGGCGGATCAAGATAGGGGAGGGATGAGATGATTAAATTGAAAATTAATTGTTATTACAATTACATAGCCTTTTTCCCGAAACAAATGACATATTTAACAGCATTTAACTAACTAATGTAGAATTACTGCATGAAATTTGCAAAAGGAACGAGCAAATTCAAAGAATTGTACTCTCCAGCTTTCCCTGTCTTAATGGAGAAACTTAAGTGAATTTATTAATATCTTCATCCTGAAGCGGAAAACCGAACCCCCTGCACACTTCGCTAGATCGCTCTTTACCAATTTCCTTTATTTATTAATTAAATAAAACCCAATTTCTCGCCGAGAAGAGCTACTGAAACTTTTCAAGCATTCAATCCTGCTTAGAATTTAACGATCTTTACGATAAAACTATTTTGTCGCCTCTATCTGATACTGTATAGGACCTAGAAGCGCAAAACCGAACCCCCTGTAACCTCTGCTAGAGCGCTCTTTACGAATTTCCTTTATAAATTAAATAAAACCGAATTTCTCAAGGAGAGCTTTGGAAATCTATCAAATATATTTTAATCTTGTAGAACTATTATTCAGCAACATTTTAAGAAAAAAATCGTGGGTATAGCTGCTTTTCGTAAAACAGAGGGGCCGAAAAACTAATCCGAGATTCCTCTGACTCTAACCCCCGCTTTTATATTGTGACTTGTGCGGGGGAGAAAAATCTCCCCTGCACAAGTCACAATATAAAAGCAGGGGTTAGAGTCAGAGGAATCTCGGATTACCGAAAAACCAACACCACCCAATGCCGTCCTTTACTATTACCGGGTATTTATTGTTCTATCGCTTCTCAGTTTTTTAAAGGTGCTTTAATAAAAATGAAAAATATTCCGTCCTGCTTGAAATTTAATGATCTTTACGATAAATTTATTTTAACGTTTCTATCTTATACCTTATAGGACCTAGAAGCGAAAAACCAAACCCCCTGTACCACCTGCTAGATCGCTCTTTACGAATTTCCTTTATTTATTAATTAAATAAAATCTAATTTCTCGCCAAGGAGAGCTACTGAAACTTTTGAAATGTTCAATCTTGCTTAAAATTTAATGATCTTAACGATAAATTTGTTTTTACGTCTCTATTTTATACCGTATGGGACCTATAGGTAAAAAATTGAACCCTTATAACCTCTCCTAGAGCCCTCTTTACGAATCTCCTTTATTAATTAAATAAAACCGAATTTCTTGCCCAGGAGAGCTTTGGAAAAGTTTCAAATATATTTTTATCTTGTAGAACAATTATTCAGCAACATTTAAGATATAAATCGTGTATATAGCTGCTTTTCGTAAAGCAGAAAGGCCAAAAAACCAACCCCACCCCATGCCGACTTTTATTATTATTTATTGCTTTATTGCTTCTCAGTTATTTTAAGGCGCTTTTATAAAGATAAATAAATTTTCAATCCTCCTTAGAATTCAATGATCTTTACGATTAAATTATTTTTACGTCTCTATCTTATACCTGATAGGATCTAGAAGCGGAAAACCGAATCCCCTGCACTATCCGCTAGAGTGCTCTTTACCAATTTACTTTATTTATTAATAAAATAAAATCTAATTTCTCGCCGAGGAGAGCTTCTGAAAAGTTTCAAATATATTTTCATATTGCAGAACAATTATTCAGCAACATTTTAACATATAAATCGTGTTTATAGCTGCTTTTCATAAAGCACGATTGCCGAAAAACCAACCCACCCACTGCCGTCTTTTATTTTTATTTATTGTTATATTACTCTCTCGCTTTTCACTTATTTTAAGGCGCTTTAATAAATATAAATAATATTCAATCCTGCTAAGAATTTAATGATCTTTACAATAAAATTATTTTTACGTCTCTATCTTATACTGTATAGGACCAAGGACCGACCCCCTCCCCCCTGAAACCTCAGATAGAGCGCTCTTTACGAAATTCCTTTATTAATTAAATAAAACCTAACTTCTTACCCAAGAGAGCTTTGGAAAACTTTCAAATATATCTTTATCTTGTAGAACAATTATTCAGCAATATTTGAAGACATAAATCGTGTGAATAGCTGCTTTTTGTAAAGCAGAAGGGCCGAAAAACCAACCCCACCCCATGCCGACTTTTATCATTATTTATTGCTTTATTGCTTCTCAGTTATTTTAAGGCGCTTAAAAAAGAGAAATAAATTTTCAATCCTCCTTAAAATTTAATGATCTTTACGATAGAATTATTTTTACGACTGTATCTTATACCTTATAGGACCTAGAAGCGGAAAGCCGAATCCCCTGCTCCATGCGCTAGAGCGCTCTTTTCGAATTTCCTTTATTTATTAATTAAATAAAATCTAATTTCTCGCCGAGGAGAGCTTCTGAAACTTTTCAAATATATTTATATATTGTAGAACAATTATTCAGCAACATTTTATGATATAAATTGTGTTTGTAGCTGCTTTTCGTAAAGCAAAAGGGCCGAAATACCAACCCCACCCCACTGCCGTATTTTATTATTATTTATTGGTCAATCGCTTCTCACTTCTTTTAAGGCACTTTAATAATGGTGAAAAATATTCAGTCGTGCTAAAAATTTAATGATCTTTATGATAAATTTATTTTATCGTCCCTATTTTATACCTTATTGGACCTAGAAGCGAAAAACGGAACCCCTGTAACCTCTGCTAGAGCGCTCATTACGAATTTCCTTTATTAATTAAATAAAACCTAACTTCTTGCGCAAGAGAGCTTTGGAAAACTTTCAAATATATTTTTATCTTGTGGAACAATTATTCAGCAATATTTTAAGATATAAATCGTGTGTATAGCTGTTTTTAGTAAAGCAGAAGGGCCGAAAAACCAACCCCACCCCATTCCTACTTTTATCATTATTTATTGCTTTATTGCTTCTCAGTTATTTTAAGGCGCTTAAAAAAGAGAAATAAATTTTCAATCCTCCTTAAAATTTAATGATCTTTACGATAAATTTATTTTTACGACCGTATCTTATACCTTATAGGACCTAGAAGCGGAAAGCCGAATCCCCTGCTCCATGCGCTAGAGCGCCCTTTTCGAATTTCCTTTATCTATTAATTGAATAAAATCTAATTTCTCGCCGAGGAGAGCTTATGAAACTTTTCAAATATATTTTTATATTGTAGAACAATTATTCAGCAACATTTTATGATATAAATTAGGTTTGTAGCTGCTTT
Source organism: Saccostrea glomerata (assembly GCA_003671525.1). NCBI lineage: Eukaryota > Metazoa > Mollusca > Bivalvia > Ostreida > Ostreidae > Saccostrea > Saccostrea glomerata. The sequence goes on from PRKT01000327.1 coordinate 400,044, forward strand.
TCGTAAAGCAAAAGGGCCGAAATACCAACCCTACCCCACTGCCGTATTTTATTGTTATTTATTGCTCTATCGCTTCTTAGTTCTTTTAAGGCACTTTAATAATGGTGAAAAATATTCAGTCGTGCTTAAAATTTAATGATCTTTACGATAAAATTTATTTTATCGTCCCTATTTTATACCTTATTGGATCTAGAAGCGATAAACGGAACCCCTGTAACCTCTGCTAGAGCGCTCATTACGAATTTCCTTTATTAATTAAAAAAAACCTAACTTCTTGCGCAAGAGAGCTTTGGAAAACTTTCAAATATATTTTTATCTTGTGGAACAATTATTCAGCAATATTTTAAGATATAATTCGTGTGTATAGCTGCTTTTCGTAAAGCAAAAGGGCCGAAAAACCAAACCTACTCCATGCCAACTTTTATTATTATTTGTTGCTTTATTGCTTCTCAGTTATTTTAAGGCGCTTAAAATAGAGAAATAAATTTTCAATCCTCCTTAAAATTTAATGATCTTTACGATAGAATTATTTTTACGACTGTATCTTATACCTTATAGGACCTAGAAGCCGAAAGCCGAATCCCTTGCTCCATGCGCTAGAGCTCTCTTTTCGAATTTCCTTTATTTATTAATTAAATAAAATCTAATTTCTCGCCGAGGAGAGCTTCTGAAACTTTTCAAATATATTTTCGTATTGTAGAACAATTATTCAGCAACATTTTATGATATAAATTGTGTTTGTAGCTGCTTTTCGTAAAGCAGAAGGGCCGAAATACCAACCCCACCCCACTACCGTAATTTTTTTTATTATTTATTGCTCTATCGCTTCTCAGTTCTTTTTAGGCACTTTAATAATGGGTAAAAATATTCAGTTCTTTTAAGGTTCATTAATAATGGTGAAAAATATTCAATCGTGCTTAAAATTTAATGATCTTTACGATAAATTTATTTTATAGTCCCTATTTTATACCTTATTGGACCTAGAAGCGAAAAACGGAACCCCTGTAACCTCTGCTAGAGCGCTCATTACGAAATTCCTATATTAATTAAATAAAACCTAAGTTCTTGCCCAGGAAAGGTTTGGAAAACTTTCAAATATATTTTTATCTTGTAGAACAATTATTCAGCAATATTTGAAGATATAAATCGTGTGTATAGCTGCTTTTCGTAAAGCAGAAGGGCCGAAAAAACAACCCTACCCAATGCCTACTTTTATTATTATTTGTTGCTTTATTGCTTCTCAGTTATTTTAAGGCGCTTAAAAAAGAGAAATGAATTTTCAATCCTCCTTAAAATTGAATGATCTTCACGATAGAATTATTTTTAAGACTGTATCTTATACCTTATAGGACCTAGAAACGGAAAACCGAATCCCTTGCTCTATGCGCTAGAGCGTTGTTTTCGAATTTCCTTTATCTATTAATTAAATAAAATCTAATTTCTCGCCGAGGAGAGCTTCTGAAACTTTTCAAATATATTTTCATATTGTAGAACAATTATTCAGCAACATTTTATGATATAAATTGTGTTTGTAGCTGCTTATCGTAAAGCAGAAGGGCCGAAATACCAACCCCACCCCACTGAAGTATTTTATTATTATTTGTTGCTCTATCACTTCTCAGTTCTTTTAAGGCACTTTAATAATGGTGAAAAATATTCAGACGTGCTTAAAATTTAATGATCTTTATGATAAATTTATTTTATCGTCCCTATTTTATACCTTATTGGATCTAGAAGCCAAACACCGAACCCCTGTAAATTCTCCTAGAGTGCTCTTTACGAATTTCCTATATTAATTAAACAAAACCTAACTTCTTGCCCAAGAAAGGTTTGGAAAACTTTCAAATATATTTTTATCTTGTAGAACAATTATTCAGCAATATTTGAAGATATAAATCGTGTGTATAGCTGCTTTTCGTAAAGCAAAAGGGCCGAAAAACCAACCCCACCCCATACCGACTTTTATCATTATTTATTGCTTCTCAGTTATATTAAGGCGCTTAAAAAAGAGAAATAAATTTTCATTCCTCCTTAAAATTTAATGATCTTTACGATAAATTTATTTTTAAGACTGTATCTTATACCTTATAGGACCTAGAAGCGGACAGCCGAATCCACTGCTCCATGCGCTAGAGCGTTCTTTTCGAATTTCCTTTATCTATTAATTAAATAAAATCTAATTTCTCGCTGAGGAGAGCTTATGAAACTTTTCAAATATATTTTTATATTGTAGAACAATTATTCAGCAACATTTTATGATATAAATTGTGTTTGTAGCTGCTTTTCTTAAAGCAAAAGGGCCGAAATACCATCCCTACCCCACTGCCGTATTTTATTATTATTTATTGCTCTATCGCTTCTCATTTCTTTTAAGGCACTTTAATAATGGTGAAAAATATTCAGTCGTGCTAAAAATTTAATGATCTTTACGATAAATTTATTTTATTTTCTCTATCTTATACCTTAAGGACCTAGAAACGAAAAACGGAACCCCTGTAAATTCTGCTAGAGCGCTCTTTACGAATTTCCTTTATTAATTAAATAAAACCTAACTTCTTGCCCAGGAGAGCTTTGGAAAACTTTCAATTATATTTTTATATTGTAGAACAATTATTCAGCAATATTATAAGATATAAATCGTGTGTATAGCTGCTTTTCGTAAAGCAGAAGGGCCGAACTACCAACTCATCCTCACTACCGTATTTCATTATTATTTATTGCTCTATCGCTTCTCAGTTCTTTTAAGGCGCATTAAAAATGGTGAAAAATATTCAGTCGTGCTTAAAATTTAATGATCTTTACGATAAATTTATTTTATCGTCCCTATTTTATACCTTATTGGACCTAGAATTGAAAAACGGAACCCCTGTAACGTCTGCTAGAGCGCTCATGACGAATTTCCTATATTAATTAAATAAAACCTAACTTCTTGCCCAGGAGAGCTTTGGAAAACTTTCAAATATATTTTTATCTTGTTGAACAATTATTCAGCAATATTTTAAGATATAAATCGTGTGTATAGCTGCTTTTCGTAAAACAGAAGGACCGAAATACCAATCCCCATCCCACTACCGTATTTCATTATTATTTATTGCTTTATCGCTTCTCAGTTCTTTTAAGGCACATTAATAATGGTGAAAATATTCAGTCGTGCTTAAAATTTAATGATCTTTACGATAAATTTATTTTATCGTCCCTATTTTATACCTTATTGGACCTAGAAGCGAAAAACGGAACCCCTGTAAATTCTGCAAGAGCGCTCTTTACGAATTTCCTTTATTAATTAAATAAAACCTAACTTCTTGCGCAAGAGAGCTTTGGAAAACTTTCAAATATATTTTTATCTTGTAGAACAATTATTCAGCAATATTTGAAGATATAAATCGTGTGTATAGCTGCTTTTCGTAAAGCAGAAGGGCCGAAAAACCAACTCTACCCCATGCCGACTTTTTTTATTATTTATTGCTTTATTGCTTCTCAATTATTTTAAGGCGCTTAAAAAAGAGAAATGAATTTTCAGTCCTCCTTAAAATTTAATGATCTTTACGATAGAATTATTTTTAAGACTGTATCTTATACCTTATAGGACATAGAAGCGGACAGCCAAATCCTCTGCTCCATGCGCTAGAGCGCTCTTTTCGAATTTCCTTTATCTATTAATTAAATAAAATCTAATTTCTCGCCGAGGAGAGCTTCTGAAACTTTTCAAGTATATTTTTATTTTGTAGAACAATTATTCAGCAACATTTTATGATATAAAATGTGTTTGTAGCTGCTTTTCTTAAAGCAGAATGGCCGAAATACCAACCCCACCCCACTGCCGTATTTTATTATTATTTATTGCTCTATCGCTTCTCAGTTCTTTTAAGGCACTTTAATAAGGGTGAAAAATATTCAGACGTGCTTAAAATTTAATGATTTTTATGATAAATTTATTTTATCGTCCCTATTTTATACCTTATTGGACCTAGAAGCGAAAAACGGAACCCCTGTAAATTCTGCTAGAGCGCTCTTTACCAATTTCCTATATTAATTAAATAAAACCTAACTTCTTGCCCAGGAAAGGTTTGTAAAACTTTCAAATATATTTTTATCTTGTAGAACAATTATTCAGCAATATTTGAATATATAAATCGTGTGTATAGCTGCTTTTCGTAAAGCAGAAGGGCCGAAAAACCAACCCTACCCAATGCCTACTTTTATTATTATTTGTTGCTTCTCAGTTATATCAAGGCGCTTAAAAAAGAGAAATAAATTTTCAATCCTCCTTAAAATTTAATGATCTTCACGATAGAATTATTTTTAAGACTGTATCTTATACCTTATAGGACCTAGAAGCGGAAAACCGAATCCCTTGCTCCATGCGCTAGAGCGCTCTTTTCGAATTTCCTTTATCTATTAATTAAATAAAATCTAATTTCTCGCCGAGGAGAGCTTCTGAAACTTTTCAAGTATATTTTTATTTTGTAGAACAATTATTCAGCAACATTTTATGATATAAAATGTGTTTAAGTTGGATATGGTTTTTATCCAACTAGTTGTGTGGATTTTACCCCCGTGCCTTGGTGAGGGGATAAAAACACACAACGAGTTGGATAAAATCATATCTAATACAGATCATGTGAGATTCTTTTTATCCCAAGTTTTTTATACCACAAACAATGTTTAACACTGTTCTTATATAGGACTCCACTTCATTTTACTTCATCACTCTAACGTAAAATGGATTGTGATGTCATAATGGATTTAGCACCAAAAAATTTGTCTAAAGTTATTTACCGGGTACTAGATTTTAACTTTAATGGATTGAAGGACATATGTGGTTACATGACTGTTAAACTATGCCATAGCATCTGACAAGTCCAAAATCCAATTTATAAACATCAGTACTTGTGCATATTTAGACAAGATCATACTTCGTAAACACATGGGCAAAAACAGTCCTTTTTTTATTCTTTACTGTACATGATTATCTAAATCAAATACAATTTACTTCTACATTTTTTATCAAAATATCAAATATAGTAACTGATGTTTTTCACTAACATTGTAAATGTGTATCTCAATTCTAACTGAAGGACATGGATTTTTTGAAAAAAAATCCTAAATGTGTGGTGCCTACAGACAAGAGCATGTACCTAAGCAGAATTATTCAGGACACCTGCCCAAAGCTGTTGGAGTCTGGACTTCTCAAACCTGATGAGAAGCAATGGTGGGAGGAGTTCTCATCAACTGTGAGAGAAAGCTATCTTACACCATCAATCAATGTAAATATAGTTTCCACTAAATATCTTAATCTATTCAATGTGTAATGTCACTTTCATATATACCTTTAAAAAATTCCTGCTGCTGAAATAGGGTGATCATGATGATTTTGTCTTTCCTCCATCCGTTTGTATTTATTTCTGTCTATCAGTAACTCTGTAATTTCCTCATTATATCTCATAAAGCCTTTCAACTTTTGTAAAAAAAAATTTACGTACATGACTCCCCATGTATGTGTAAAACTCATTTTTGGGGGATATCAAAGGAAGTTTTTGGGTTATTGCAATGACATTTTATACCATAACTCCTTATATCCCTCCATGCCATTCCTAAAGTTCAACACCCCTCCCCTAATATGTGCATGTTTTTTTCTTCCTTAAACAGGGAGACAAATTTCTTTAGTTAGCTGTTTTGTTTTGGGTTTTTTTTGGAAAGATCTTCTTTTTTATATCAGCATCATTCACTGATTCAAAATTTCTTCAAATCATGAATAGGCATAATATTCATTCTGGAATAAGTAAGCAATGGTTCATTCTACAAATTAATTCCCATTTTAATCTAATCCTCTGTTATTGATGCTAATTAGTGGGTAGAATTTGAAAAGGAAATGAAATTTAGAGGTTAGGGATATTTCACCTTAATAACATAAAAATGAACAATATCCATATCTCTCAGAAAATGGATTTTGATGAGAATTCTCATAGATGCTTATAAGATTTTAACTATCATTCAATGTTTTTTATATTTTCACAGGTAAACTTCCCCTTGGAAAACTTGATACATGTTAGAAGAGAATCAAGTGAATCTTCCAACTCCATTCCCTCAGTAGAGAGAACACTCCAAGAGCTGGTTGATAAGACAAAGAGAAAGTCATTGGTATGGATAATTATAACCGTATTCAGGGATACTTTAGCCTCGTCTTATTTTCGCCCTTTACACTTGCAAACAATTCCGTCCTGTTTTGATTCCGCCCTGTTACATGAAAGTTCTGTTTAATAAGAAATCATGCTGTATTCTTTGATTCAACCCGTTTTAAATTTGCCCTCCTGTGTGAGATGAATTAGAATGAATTTGTTTTCATTGTAAATATACAAGTCATATAAATTAAATATTTGTTGATTTTGAATGTGATTTGACATTTTTTGTTCTTTTTAGTGCATATTTTGGGGTAGAACAATAATGTTTGAAAATGATCTATTTTTAGCATTTCACACTTTTTATGAGCCCGGATTGAAAGATCTGAGGCGTATATTGTTTTTGTCCTGTCTCTCTGTCTGTTTGTCTGCAAACTTTAACCTTGGCCATAACTTTTGAACCATGAATGATTGAACTTCATATTTGGTATGCCTACTCCACTACTGTAGCTCTTTCAAATGACTTCAAGATCAATGACCTTGTGACCTTGATTGTGACCTATATATGCTAAAAATAGAGTTTTTTTGCACACTTAAACCTTGGCCATAACTTTTGAACCATGAATCATTGAAACTTCATATTTGGTATGCCTACTCCACTACTGAAGCTCTTTCAAATGAGACCATGGTCAATGACCTTGTGACATTGACTGTGGCCTATACGCTAAATATAGCCTTTTTTGACGTCGATCTATAACCTTCGCCATAACTTTTTAAATGAAGAAAGATAAAGACCTAATATTTGGCATGCATACTCCACCATTGAAGCCCTTTCACATGACACCATAGTCAATGACCTTGTGACCTTGAATCTGTCTTATATGCTAAAAATAGCTTTTTTTAAACCTTCGCCATAACTTTTGAACTGTGAAAGATAGAGACTTCATATTTGGAATGCCTACTTCACTCATCAAGATCTTTAAAATGACACCATGATCAATGACCTTGTGACCTTCATTGTGACCTTTATTTTTTATTTAAATTTTTTGCCGCCGGTTTTGAAAATTTCACATAAATACTTCCTGGACATAGGTCCTTGCATAGCATTATATTATTTTACTGATTCAATGAATCTGTTTAAAGAAAAGTTTGTTATATGAAACCGAAGTTGATTAAAGCATATCTTCATAATTTCAGGTATACACTGGCAGGTACTTAACACAAAAGAAGAGGAAAACAGCTGGCTGAACTACATGAATAAATATTATTTTCATTTCTAATACAGTGTTCAGATTATATACAGATGTACTGCAGATTCATCTTTTGTAGTGGGGGGTAGGGGCATTGAAAGATTCACATTAAGGTCAATGTCAATGCATAAAACTATTAATAAACATTCTGATTAAGTGTCCATTTGTTTGAATGTGTGTTAATGATGTAAAAATTTACTGTAAAAAGATATTTCTTGCAAAAAAGGTTATAAAATATTGACTCCTTGAATATTAAATGGGAAACTAACATTTTTAGAGAAATTTCTTGAGTCAGTCAATGACTACAAGAAGTAATTTACACTAGTTTGATTGAAAGGCATTTTCAATGCCAGTGCATTAAGAGACACTGAAGTCGGCCAATGCCTGCATTGAGAACTCTACAAAGTGGGCCAATGCCTGCATTGAAAGACACTGAAGTCGGCCAATGCCTGCATTGAGAACTCTATAAAGTTGGTCAATGCCTGCATTGAGAGACACTGAAGTCGGCCAATGCCTGCATTGAGAACTCTATAAAGTCGGCCAATGCCTGCATTGAAAGACATTGAAGTCGGCCAATGCCTGCATTGAGAACTCTACAAAGTGGGCCAATGCCTGCATTGAGAACTCTATAAAGTCAGCCAATGCCTGCATTGAGAGACAATGAAGTCGGCCAATGCCTGCATTGAGAGACAATGAAGTCGGCCAATGCCTGCATTGAGAGACACAGAAGTCAGCCAGTGCCTGCATTGAGAACTATATAAAGTCGGCCAATGCCTGCATTGAGAGACACTGAAGTGGGCCAATGCCTGCATTGAGAGACCCATGAAGTCGGCCAATGCCTGCATTTAGAGACACAGAAGTCGGCCAATGCCTGCATTGAGAACTCTATAAAGTCGGCCAATGCCTGCATTGAAAGACATGCAGTGAAGTCGGCCAATGCCTGCATGGAGAACTCATGAAATTGGCCAATGCCTTGAGAAGTCATAAAGTTCTATAATGCCTTTTTGAAAAGATTGAATTGTTGATCAACGCTTTGCATTACCTTCTCCAAAATCAATAATTTTCTGCATTGAGGAATGTTGAGTAGTAAAGTATGAATTTCCTGCATCCACAAAGAGATGTACAAATTTATATGGCATTGTAACAATGCTAATCTTAACAGTGAAAAATGCAAAACCGTTTTTAATAAAAACACCCCAAAATGGAAATTCACTTCTTTTCTTCTACCACTTCAAGCACATTTTCCACAAATTATAATAGTAGATTTCTTTCATTTCAATTTTGTGCCATATGACGCTTTTTATTAACTTGAAGAATGAATCATTCACATTTAATCACTGAAAAGATGATTTTTGTATAAAAAATAGATGAGACAAATAAAAAATTAGTTGAGACCCCATTCTTTGTAGTAATTTTTTTTTAATTCAAAATCTGCACATGCCCATGATCGGCCGTATTTCCGAGAAATCGCCGATTTCGGTGATTTTTGTCTTCTTTTTTTTTTTGGTCTCTTTATTAAAATTATATTATTAATGCTTTAAATTTTATTAAAAAGCAATACCAATACACAAAAGGAATAAATTAAAATATTTAGAAAACATATGAGTCCCTGCAAACACTAACAGTTTTTCAAACCCGAGTGTGTACAAGGCACGTACTGTTTGACGCATGTGTCTTCAAAGCATGCAAATTCAGATTATCATGTAGCACAGGTAGCTGACCTGTCAATCAAATCAGAGGTTTCAAATTCAGGTTTCACACCTTTGAAAATATATTGGCCGTAGGATATACTCACACCTATCGGAATTTCAGCCTAAGCGTTATATACATATATATTCAAGAATTCATCTCCAGACCGATTGATCACGACACGTGTCATTTCCTGTTTATTATCCATGCTGTCATGCAAAATTGCACATTTTGTGGAAGTTAAAATGGAAATATCAGAAGTGTAAAACATCTTTCATTTAAAATGTAAATAGTGAACATACAATGGAAACGGTTTTTACTGCATAGCACGTTGAGCATAAACATGTATCATTTGCATACGACTACTTTAGTTCTACAAAATTTTGAGCTAATTATTCAGTTAAAATTAAGTGAAAACTGGCATTGACATTCGTCTGTTTTTTAAGTGCCTAGTGCAGATTACTGTAATTCATGATATCCC
>PRKT01000327.1:410766-440698 GCA_003671525.1 Saccostrea glomerata
TTTAGCCCTGCCCTAGCACTAGAACCCCTGACCCCAGGGCCATGAATTTCACAATTTTGGTAGAGGACTCAATGCTGATTACAATCATGCAAACAGTTTGACTGCTTGATGTCCAGGAGTAAAGAAGAAGATTTTTAAAGATTGCATTAATTTTAGTGGTTTTGGCCCCACCCCTCAGGCCCCAGGAGGGCAGGGATCATGAAATTCACATTTTTTGTTCCCCTTTACCCATAGATGCTTTGTGCCAAATTTGATTGAAATTGGTTCAGTGGTTGCAGAGAAGAAGCTGAAAATGTTCAAAAGTTTACGAACGACGTACGACGTACGACGTACGACGAACGACGACAGACGAAAACGGATAGCAATAGGTCACCTGAGTTTACTCAGGTGACCTAAAAATTAGTTGAGACCCCATTATTTTAAAAATGACGTAATTTTCTGGCTAGTCAATGCATTATGACGCCATGATATGCGTTAATTTCCTCATTTCTAAAAAAAGTCTATAAAAACAATGTTTTCTCTTTATCTTTCTTCATCAACTTGCTCGTCAATAATTTACCTCGTTTAAGAAATTTTTCACACGTAGAACATGCTCTTGCATATCGAATCAACTGAGATACATAAACTCCGTTTATGTGGGTGTTGAAGGTATATTACTGAAAAAGTAAGGGAAGTTGAAGATAGAAAAAAAGTCATCACCTTAATCATAGAGCTTGGTTGTTAATTAGCATCAACGTCTTTTTTCAAGTTAAATCACGTCGCCCGCGTGGCGCAGTGGTTAGAGCGCCTGCTCTAGAGTCGCGAAAAAAAGAGTCAATCCTTACGTCGCGGGTTCGAATCCCACTGAGTGACGTGGAGACTGGTCCTTCGGAGGTCCCTTGTCGTAGTGGACGCTGGCTAGAAAAAGATCCCTCACTACTCAAAGGCCCTGAGTGCCGAGCTTAGGACAAAATTTTTAGCCCTCCGACGGCAAGTTGTTGCGTCTCCATATGAGAGAAAAATCCTCGAGAGGGACTTTTAACAACAAACAATCAATCAAACTAAATGTGAAACAGATGTGTCAGATTGTGGTGTTTTTAACTGGAGCTTACAGGGATATATTGTATTGACATAAGAGTGGAAATTTAAATTGCTAATTGACTATACGTCGTCAGTTTATGTAAATTTCGAGTTGAAAGCCACAGCAAGTGTTTTCTTCTTTTCACACATAAGATTTGCACAAATTCTGCTTCATTTGAATACAAAAATGGGACTGCTAATAGCAATTGGCACCCATGGGAATTCCAATAGATTATTTGAAGACCTGGTTTCCAAAAAAAACATAGATATTATCAATCAGAAACGGAACTCAAGCTTGTTTCTGATGTCGACTTCAGAGTATTTGTGTGTACAATCAGATTGTTTTTAACAAAATAGTTTTGCAAATACTAATGACAAGAAAAGTCAATTCACGTGTTTCATTTTTATATCAAAAGGCAGCTGTGAATGTAAAGTCTGAACGTTAATTTATCGTGGGGAATGGTTGTGTATAAAGTACAAAAGTTTTTGAGCTCTTGATTTTGGTAAAATCATGCTATTTCAAATTGTCTAAAAGTTCTCAGGAATTTTTAAGTATTCACATCTGATTTACAACACTTCATATATATATTGTTGCAGGGAACTCTTGAAATTTCTATCTTCTTTAGTAGTACTACTTTCAATATCTTAGTGACGTGTAAAGAAAGAGGGTTGGTTGAATATTTACTGGAACCCGCTAAGTATCTTTTTCTTTAAGGATTCTTATGAATTTTCGGAATCCAATATAAATATGGTAGTTTGGGAAATTAAAAATATTCAAAATGAGATATGACTTTGAAGAATATCCCTTACACCAAATAACATACATTTTTCAGGGGACGTTGCACACCACAATCATTTGATCAGTTTTTAGTTGCAAATTTCCACAATTTAAACGCTTTTTCAGGACCCATTTCCTTGCCTTTGAATTCTAAAACCAAGCCCAATATGGCCCCGGTAAACGTATAATACACGTGTATCAATTGAATGTGTGTGTGTGTGTTACTGAACAGTTCTTAGTTTTTCTTTATGCTTAATAATTTTCAAGGCACTAAAAGTTTATAATACAGCAGGTCTGTAACATTCAGGAAATCCAAAATGAGCGTTAACAAAATCCCTCAGTCTCAGCCTCCTAATTCAAGCCATAATAATATAAAAATTTATATGTAACTTCAATATTGACTTTCAAGCATTTATATTATTGTCTTAGACTAAAAAAATTTTTTTCGTAATTTAGATTTTCATATAAATGTCATATTCAAAATTAAAAGAAACAAGTATATAGATATTTTGAGTTAATATTCAGATGTCAACCTTTGGACCTGACAATGGCAAAGAATGCACAAAACATTTATAATTAGCTAATACAGGAATAACCTGATGTACTTTCGAGTGACTCGCAACACCAATGAACATGTAAGATTTACTCTAAAAGGGAAATAGTGTACATCGTTTTTGGAAGTTTTTGAAATTCTTGTTCCTATAAAGAAAATGACATACGTGCAAGTTATATTACTCATACGTAGGTTTCTGGATAAAAGTTCTTATTAACTTCTATAGAATCTAAAGAAAAAAGAACTGAATTTCAGAACGTGAAAACAAATGAATTTTACATAAAAACTTGTACAATGTAGTAGTGTAAGATACATGGCATCCTACTAGCTTAGGCACTCCAAAAGAGATGAGGACTTCTCATTCTCTAGAGGAGGACAATGTAGTAGTGTAAGATACACGGCATCCAACTAGCTTTGGTTAGTGAGTTAACCTTTTAGCTCAATTGGTAGATCACAAGACAGGCAAGCCAAAGGCCCCGGGTTCAATCCCAAGCAGAGAAAATAAGTTGTCTCTGTTTCATACTAAGTAGGAATGGTTTTTAATTCCAAAATTTAATAAAATTACAAAGGGTGCATTGGCGTTTACTGAAAAATATCCACATAGCGTTCTGCTATCAGAGCTTGAAAATAATCAATATACATAAATTAAATTTCAACAGATTGGCAAGTAAAGAAGCAGTCGAATGATTCAAATAATAAACTAAATAACGTAATAAATTAACAATATGTTGACAAACTCATTCACAGTCTGTGCTATTTGAGGTCAAATGTTGCGATTTTGAAGTCTGGTTTTGGTTGCGAGCAACATATAATGAATTCATACAAGACGCCGACTCGTTTTTAGTCTTACAAAATCTTGGAGTCGTGCCATTACGACTATAATCTGTCAAGAAACTACTTGTCCTGCTGTCCACAATCCAAGGGTAATCATGCGTCGTAGCATCCGACGGAATTCTGGGTAGGAACACGTTGACGAATAATTTCTTTTTGTCTGCTTTGTCACGTGATCTAGCATTGATCAATGATTCGTCCACACTTTTAACAACACGAGACCTCTGATCTTCAGATTGTTTCTCTTGTTCGTATCTGAATCTTTGGATGGATTTCTTTTTTATTTGCGTTTGTTCCGGAAAATCAAATTCCCGCGGATCTGTATCCGGCGTTGTAGGTGGCGCTGTCGGATAGTTCGATTTCAAATGAAAACAGGTTCTATTTTCATCAAAATCTGAGTCATTTGAAAGATTGGCATCACAAATTTTACACAACTCTCCGGATGAGTTTGATTTATTTTCACTCATTCGACTGAATAAATATTCCGGAAGTTTAAGATGCAAACTCGGATCACATTTCAGATCTTGTCTTTGTAGCTGTTTCCCTATCATCCAAGCGTCTTTATGACTTCTGACAAAATCCCACTCATCTTTAAAATTGTAAGATTTAAAATTTTCCGATTCTTTTGGTAGGTCGCCCCGGTTTCTATAAATCCCTTCGATTATCTCCCTTTCTCCCTTCGTTAGCCCCGCCTTATCGCGGAGAAACATGCGCCCTGGGTTCATGTGAGCGCCCTTAGAGCAGCATTTGTTTCTGGATTTGACTTTGTCGTATTTTTGTGACGTCACTGCCAGGTCCCTGTAAAACTTGGATACGGACACACACTCTCCCAGATCTTCTGACCAATCATAGAATCTCGCGATACTCACGTGAGATCTTGGCATCGTTACAACAGCAGACCGGATCCTAGGGGACGCTGCAAACGACTGATGATGTGGCGGAAGTGATGTCTGGGGTCGTGGCCTCTGAACGAGCGGCGTGAAGCTGAAATTATAAAGAGACATGGTGGCCATTTTGACAAACAATGATAAATAGCGCCCCTTAAATGAAAGTGTTCCCGTCTGATAATACGGCTTCCCCATATTGATCAATAACCTCGTGTTTCCTGAATTTGTTATTGATCTTTTTGACTTTAATTTCTAAAAATCTAAGTTAACTTTAATCACTTTATTAGGTAGAGGTCGGCAATCTTTGATATGACTGATACACGCGCGGCCTCAGGTCAAATCCTTTTGTTTGTCATATTGAACGTATACATGTATCAGATCTATGATTAACGTTAAACATATTGGATATAGCATCACGTCGCCACGGACAAAGAAACGATTAACAAAGACAGTAATTATAAAAAAATTATTACAATTTCCGGTAATGTCAAACCATGTCTGAAACAAGGAAACACGATACGCTTCTGTATTCAGACTAAAAAGTAAGATCAAAATGAACCAAAAAGAAAGATGCCGAAAATTTGTAGATCTGCTTCATTACCTAAGGTATTTCAAAATCAAATGTTTTGTTTTAAACAAAATATATAAGCAGTAAACGTCTTAATCAATAAAGGTTTTTATTCATTATAGACAGAAAAATTATCTATCTGTTCTAAATGGATACCTCATAAAAAAAACTCGTCTGCTTCAACAAATTAATAAATGATAGTTTATACCAAACAAAACGATTTAAATACCCGGATCAAGAATGCGATAAGAGAGCAGCAGTTTCGACCTTTTTGTTTGACTTTATGAAATATTGAGTATTATATGGAGACGATATCGAAATTCCCTATACTCCATGGCATAAAGTACAACTAATAGGTGCTCGTGTGCTTACTAAGGCATGATGTTATGGAATGTGAAAATCAACAACTTTAACGACATTCGTTTTGATTCCACTGGCATGATTTTCAATGCTCTCTCTCTCTCTCTTTCTGGGTAACGATCCATGCAGAAGCTAGAGAAGATCGACTCACTTAAAAAGATACACTCAAAAATAGTGTAGATCCCAATTCACAGTTATATATCTAGAAAATTTGCATCTTCACACACTTCCATATAAACAAACAAACGCACACGATTTATCCTCTCTTACAGATCGCTAAAATATTTTTCCCATTTTCTTAAATATTCATCTCTTTGTTAGTTTCTCTTTTTCTTATTGATTAATTTCAATTCAATTCATTTCATTTATTCTCTCAAAAAACCATATACATGGTACAAGAGGTACATATATACATATTTACAATAATTATGGACGAGCAGAAGTTACAGGAGGACAGACAGAGTCAAAAAATTTTTGTAATAAAAAAACTGTATATTGAAAAGTATTTACCAAGAAATTTCATTTATGTATATAAATTCTGTGCTTTACATCCTGTATATTGTAATTATGCTATCTGATAAGTCATATGACTTAAGGAATAAATAAACAAACAAACAAACACAATTGTCGTAAAAATTCAGAGTGTTTTGGTACGTGAACCTTTAATTATTGGAAGACAGAGAGACAATTAAATGTTGATTATAATTAGTAATCAGCAATGAGATATTGTTAACTCCGCGCCGGTTATAAGATACGGTTCGGGCGGTTCGTGTGAATATTAATTCAACTCTTAACACTCGTCTATGGCTTTCTAGATTTGTACGCCCTACTTCTTTACAATCATATGCATGTGTCACCTCATATTAAAATTTTGATGACTTGTGAAAAGAGTAAACGCTCAGAAATCCTTGCGATTTTACTTTGCAGGACTCGAATAGGACTGATGGAAAAATATTTAGATCATTTGCGATTATTTTTTTTCTCTCTCTATCTCTCTCTTTCTTTTTTCAGGACACGAAAATAAAATAATTATATGGAAATCGACAGAGACTATATAGGACTGCTTTTACCCATTTGTCATAAGGGGTCATGTGTTGTCATTAAAAGACCTTTGTAAATATCAGTGGTGGATCCAGGAATTTGAAAGGGGAAGGCAATTTGGGATAGGGGTAGGGACCCACCATCCCCCCAAAAATTGATTGACTAAATCTTATGTATATTTTGCACACATACACCCCTTGCCTCTTTTTAAATATCATTTTTAAGTTTACCAACAAATGAATGATATGAGGCATACTCGTCAAAACATAATTTTTTTTTTTTTGTCAAAAGTAAATAAACTGATTTTGAAAAATTCACCTGATTGCTTGTCTTTTCTATCCATTTTTTTTAAATATGTAGAAAAGGCAAAATACATTGGCATACCAACAAGAGAATTAAATTTACTACTGTGAATGTAGTTCAAATGGTTTCATAGGGCAGAGAAAATGCGAGGAAATGACATCTTTTCGACTGACAAAAATAAAATAAAAAAATAACAACAACAACAACAAAAACGCAATACTTACATTTTGGTTGGATCCAATATAAGACTAAATATTCTCTAATAATCTCAAAGATTTTAATACATAAACGCTATCAACAAAACGCAAGAAAGTTATATATTTTTTAAAACGTCGCCTTTTGTTTTAAAAGTAAAACCGTGCAACTGATATTCTTGTATTCAAAACTGATTAAATGATACAATTCAAAAGTTTAATTACAGAAAAGACACAAACGGTAGGATTAGAATTGTATCTGAATTCTACGATCTTGTCGTAGTTTCGAATTCCAAGTTTGACAAAAAAATTAAGATTTAGTTTGAAAGAAGCGAAACAGTAAATTCCTTATGTAACAAACGATAGGCCTCGAGTAGTCATGACAAGCAGATCAATTTGTTTTCCTCTAAATAGTGGCACTTTTTAATTTTTTTTGTAATCAATAAGTTAACAATTTAAATTATAAGTACAATTTTTTGTATTATGAGGCAGATGAAATACATCCCCATTAAGGTGCACCAGTGGCGATTTGTTTTATTCACGGTAACAAAGGCAAATAAAAGTATACTTTTTTCAAGGTTACCTCAAATTCTTATATTCACAAGCCCCTTTTTCAAGCAAAAATACAGCGTGTATTGAATTGTTATAAAATGAGGATTCCTAGACTTACTTTCAAATGCGTTTTTATAAGATTTCCAATCCAAACAATTGTACAGTCAATTTTCTCTAGCATTAACCAACAAGCGTCAGCTACTTTCTTTTCACATCGTGAAAAAACAATTAACTTAGATCACGAGAGAGTGCAAATGAGTTAATTCGTCTGTTAGCTCTCGATGTATACATCAATATAACCATCCGCAAAATATCGCGAGACAATCATCTCGTGAGATCTTCCGTGTTTCCGGTTCGTTTCACTTTCCAAGGTGTCGTCACGGAAGCGAAGTCTCTCTATTTCTTCTACGACTTCAAGGCCTGGGTTGACATTGGTTCAATAACACGGTGTATTAACAGCATTCAGTAACACAAAGGGGCATTGTTTCTTCATTGTTACAGTAATCAAGGCCGTCATTTGTGCCCTTTATTGGGTGTGTCATCAAGACACAGAACGAGGGAAGTCTGCCAAAATCAGGCAGATTTGATTCCAAGCTTGTGGACTGGGATTCCATTTTGTGTGGACTGTGTCCCGTAACATTAGCTTTAGTCCCTATAATGATCTTGTTTCTCTGTACAAATTCCATGACAAGAAGTCAACAAGATGAAAATCGGATCTTTAAACGGATTAATTCTCTAAAACAAACGATTTACGGAAGTAAACACGAAAACACGTGTAAGATTTCTCAGTTAGAGGGGGTAGGTCTGATTCTACTCGATTGTCTGTTTGTCTTAGAAATCAATACACTCCACGGATTCCCGATTATACCTTACCAAAGCAAGCTTTTCAGTTTAGGAAGAGTGTATATATATAACATTTAAGGTTTTAGTTTTCATGGATAAGGCCAGGAGATTTAAGTTTGGTACATAACAATTTGTTGTCCGTCAATCTGTCTGTAAAATGTGTTCGTTGTCAGTCTCTCTGTAGCTTTACGTGAATAGTTCGAATAACTTTACGAAAATGTTTCTCCTTAAGAGCTTGTATAGGAGTAATAGACCTTGATAAACAAAAAGTTGAAAAGTTGATAACATCAATACATATACATGTACATGTAATATATTATTCTGAATTTTAAAATTGAGTTATTGAAAAAAGGGAGAAAAGAATTTTAAAAGTTATTCTTTTTTAAGAAAGTGGCTGAATTTCTGATGAAAATAAATCTTAAATACAGTTTTATACGAAGTTAAGACTTTGAAACTACTAATGGATTAGTTACTGACAATATAATAGTATTGGCAGATTTAAAAAAAAATCTGTAGAAACCTACCTACATGTACATATATGTTTATCTTGCATCTTAACCTGTTGACTTTGTCAATAAAGTATGTCTAATTCAACCGAGTTTTTGCTATGGTTAATCAAAAAATAGTGTGTTCATCTAATATCTTGCAAAATGTTTTCCTTAACACTTTTTCATTATACATACAATCTTCTAATTCGATCAGTTTTGGATTTATCATTTAATTTAAATTTGTTTCTTTTGATTTTTATATTTTTTTATAGAGTGGAGGTAACCATGGCAATAATGGCCCCATTTGACACAAAGTCCTGTATCCTTAAGCTTTCAATTTGAAATTCTAAACCAAAAAAAATGGCAAAAGTCGAACAATGATATAAATGTATCAAATTTAACTTCAAACAAGGTCTTTAACAAATTTCATTGTTTGTTTACACTCTATCAAATCTTTTTACGACTCCAAAATTCAAGAATGTTGATGAAAAGGTGCAGGAAACTTGTCATTGCTTGTCAATTAAATTTTTAACTTTAAGTTTGGTGATTTTACTTTTACATTTTATTTTTAAATGTTTTAAAAAATGTTCTCGTGCCGGACTTGGATATATTTAAAAATTATTGAATAGATAAAAACACACATAAATAAAGGTTTAAAAATTTGTAAGTTTAAAATGAAGAAAAAAATACCAAAAAATTAAAAGTGCATGTTTGGTTTAAACAGAAATCAGTAGCTTTAAGATTTTTGCTTTTGTGATACTTGTATCAGATCAAATTAAACCCGAGTTGTGAATTTTATAAAGAAACGACAATCGATCCCGTTATCGAGGATTAAGGTAATCTTCCCTGACACCCGGACCCCCTAGGGGGGAGCAGGCAGTCCAGGACGACAAATCGATCATCACAGATAAAAAGGTCAAACGAAACGTCAATCACGGACGGTAATAAACAAACGAAAAAGGAATCATTTCTTTAACTGTGACAAGAAATCGTTCCAACATAAAGCGACAAATGTAAAATATATATTAATAGTTCGTCCTTGTAGATACTCGAGGCATTTGACGGAATTTTTAACATGAAGTGGTTTCTGGCGTAGAATTCCGTCTGACAAAGTATTTTCATTAAAATATTTATGAAAAGCGATTTTTAACACTTTTTCTATTCCATAGCTATTCGATTTTCAATTTTTCAGGAAGCAAATTCTTAACTATTTATAGTCATGCAGTGCCTTTCAAACATGAAGCTCTAAAACCATTCTCGGGTAAAACTTGTGTCTTTCTGTTTGGTATTTATAGCTGGGTGGGAGGGGGATAACATGCATAAATATATTCGAGGTTCTACTGTGTAAGGAGCTAAATGCAATAGAACTGAGCATAACCGTGCGGTCCGTAAAACATCATGAGGCATTGATTGATTTTAAAAGCATTGTCAACATATCTCCGTTCCCACAGTAAAGACCATGTTAATGATCAATTAAAGCCGCCTTTTAATTTGGCGTGTTACGCAATTCTCAGGTCTTAGTTTTACTGGTTATTTATTGATCAATTTACAAAACATTATACAGACAGATATTATTTTATCTAAAATTTAACACCCACGGAGAAGGAGATCGAGAGAGAAATGCTACTATTAAACATCATTACTTTGTTGTTTGGGAGATTTTTCTTAAGTTCTTTCAATTTCAAAATGGGAGAAAAAAAAATTTTGCATTTCATGCAAATGAATGATCTTCATTTACCGTCACAAAGCGCATGAGAAACTGATACAGCTTTTATCCAACTATTTTCTCTGACTTTCTCTCTCTTTCTCTCTCTCTCTTTCTCTCTCTGACCAAAGTTCAAATCACATGGAAAAGTCGTAAGTATCATTTGTGTTATGCAGTGTAGTTTTACTAGAAAAGTTAAGTATCGCTCTCTTTCACTCTGTATATATGTCATGAACCATACAAAGAATTCATCAGAAACACGGACAAAATACATTTTATGTTGATACAATTGATTTCAAAATGGATGAAATTGTATAAACTGTAGATATTGCTTTACAAAGTCAAATAGATGCCCTTCGTTTACGAAGGAGGATTTTAAAAAAAACTAATACATATGTATTAATTTGCTTGACTGTTAAAGGAAGCGATTTCTAATTAATTATTGTGATTTCTTTAATGTTGTTGAATAAATTTGCATGTACAAAAATAACATAAAAAATGAGGATGTTTTTTAAAATTCAATTTACTCGAGAACAACAGTAAGGAGTCGTATATTAGATTAATTATATGCACTTTCGTCAAAGAAGGGACATTTAATGAACTCTTTGATGCATAATTCACACTAACTTTGGAAGCAATCAATAGTTGGCTTTTTATGATTAAAATAAAAGATGAATAAAACATCAATTCCCATTGTAAACAGATACTTATGAATATGCATAGCGTCAATGGGATGGGAGTAGAATACAATTTTTCATCTATATATTCACGTTAAACAATGCAATACAAGTTTAAGTCGTAAAATTTCCGCAAGATTTTAAATGAGAGAGAGGAAGAGAGAGAGATGGGCGAGAGGAAGGGAGAGAGAGAGATTACAAACCAAAGCACTGATCGAATGCCATTCCGTGTACCCATGTATAAAGAACAGAGAAATCAAGTCCCTTAACTGTTGCTTCTTTACTTTAGGTTAGAATAAAATGAGTTGTCGTTCCTGTACCTTGTTCCATTTGGGAATCGGCCTGAGTGTTTGTTTTCTGTAGTCTGCATACTTCAACTATCCTAAAAAAACTGACTGTAGCTCATTATTATAAAAAAAAATCAAATAAAAAATAATAATGAATAAATATATAATTTTTCTCTTATCTATCAAAATGTTGTTTATCTATTATAATTGAATAAGAAAAAGATTTTTTTTAAGAACCTAATTACAATGTATATCAACTTCATTTTCCCCATATAGGTGTTCATAGTTTAAAAAAAAAAATTGAAAAAAATTGTGCTAAAGCTACAAATGTGTATTTCTTATAACTTTGCAGGTATATTGTTTTCGATATTCGTTTGATTGTCTCACATCGTTTTCAATGAAATTTGAAAAAAAAAATCAAAATGGTTCAATATTGAAAACCCGTGAAAAATGTAAACATTGAACTTGTATTTTAAAATCCAAATTTTTTGCAATTTTTCAAAGCAGCAAAACTTACTACATTTAGTCTGGTGCTAAATCAATCACTAGAAACTTCGTTCATTCTAAACTCTGATTAGGTACATGTTATATTTCAAAGTCGTTAGATTAATTTGACTTGACTGTCACGTGTCATTGTAATTTTCTTAATTCTTAAAAGTGTCTCTACCTCACCTTCAGGTCTAATCTCAGGAGAATTTAACGTATTGTTTGTTATCGGAATCTGTGCAGAGTTTATCGTCATAAAAAAATAAATCGTCAATTCTTCAATACCCCGACGTAATCCGAAAAAAAGTTGATTTATTTGCAAAATTAATGTAGCAGAATAAAATCTAGAGACCATGACTCGCATTAAATAACAAAGAATAGGTTGATTTCTGGAAATAATTAAAGATACGGATGATAAAGTGGGATCTTATCACAATAAATCGCCAATACAGATGTTATTGTGATGGAGCAGAAGAATATAATGAGGAGAAGTGACGTAATAAGTCCCTTTTTTCTTGATCATTTCTCCATCAGAATTCGACAAATAGTTCTTTCAAATGACACCAAGGTCAATGACCTTGTGACCTTGACTGTGTCCTTCTGCTTAAAATAGCTATTTTGAACTTTAGCCATAACTTTTGAACCATGACAGATAGAGACTCATATTCAATGTGCATACCCCACTAATTAAACTCTGTCACATGACACCAAGGTCAACGACCTTTCGACCTTGACTGTGACCTATATGCTAAAAGTAGCTTTTTCGAACTTTGTTGCTGCTGGGCGCATAGAATTTCACAAACACATATTGTTTTCAAATATCAAAAATCCATAACTTTGCTATTCCCAGCAACTATCAGAACTGTTATGAACGAAAAAATATTATCTTTTGGGCAGATGATACAAACTAAAAATGGATGCCCGGATTGGTATATATTTTTGGCCTTATTTCAATAAAAATGATGCAAATAATAAATTTCTAGAATATAAAGAAATTGTAGACCTTCTAAGACGTTCAAAGTTCTGCCTTTCTGAAACCATCCTTATTAATCTCTATAAATATTCGCTTCAAATCCCATTCTTGTGAAAATTTGAGTAAAAAAAAAGAACTACAGGGTAAAACCCATTCATTTTAATAATTAAAACATGACTCAAGTAGTTATTTTCAAAATTTTTGACAAAAGTTTGTTTGTATCATCTGTCCTTCATATATTTTTTAAGATTACCACCAGTATCATAAAAACTAATCTAATAAATTATCATAAAACTAATCTGATAATTTATTATAAGGCAAAAAGATTTTGGAAGCTGAAAGACTGGTTTTAGATCTAGAGTACATTAACTCGGCATGGGGTACTAATCAATCTAAAATGACCTCCACAAGACAGGTATGCGTAAGTGCCACCAAACGACAGCCCCAGTAGGGAGGACGGGATGGGTATGCTAGTCGAACTCATTATCTACGTGTCTACACTCCTCCCAGATAATCGGCTGTCAAAAGGACCACAGGCAATTAAAAACCTAAAATAATGTATTAAACAGCAATAGAATTGCTATAGGACGCCTTTATTCCTGTTCAAATTCTTTAATAATGTTACGTAGTACAAGTCTGATGTTTTCGTTGTTGTATCTTGTATGTCTTTCTGTAATGTCTTTAACAGAAGGGGAGAGAGAAAGAGGGCATGAGAGATCGAGAGGGGGTGATAGAGACAGACCGAAAAAGGAGACAGAGACATACACGCAGAGAGAGAGAGAGACAGATTGGAATTTTTCGTAAAATGCAGTTTTACCATCCTTTTAAAAATTCTTAGTGAAATGATTTGTGATTTACTAAAAATTCTAAAGTTAACGAAAAAAAAAAGGAATTTCCCTTCTACCACCCCCCTTATTTCAATTAAAAGCTTGGGAATAGAGTATTCCTTCTGCTAAACAAAAATACAACATGAAGTTTAGTAATACCTTTAATTCACTTACATGTAACCTCTTCTATTCGGGAAAAGAGAGAGACTGTTGATGTGCTTTAAACTTACCCTACTTGAAATGCATTTATGGGTTTCACGAAATCCTTATTCCGAGACCGGCAGCAGGGGGAGTAACTACGATACGAGAGACCGGAACATTCCGCTACCATGACAACACGATCTAGTACCGATTCTTGATTAATATGTCCCGTTTTCTGTTTGTAATTCTCCTAGATGTTTGTGATTTGACTTTGTCACCTGAGTTCACTATCTACAGTTTTAAGATCCCGGAACATCGGATAACTTTACCTAGTCACGTGAAGAATCCTGGAAATTAAAGGAAATTCCCGGAAAAAAATCACCGAAGGGGAAAATGAGTCTGAAGATGTAATTAGCAACACACGCAGGTTTGGCCATTAAAGCAGAACTCCTTCTAAGTGTCCACTTGATTATTGAACAGAAGTTGAGTTTTGAAGCTCTCGTTAGCAAATATACCAAAAAATGTTTTTAATCTTTAAATGGATGCCTACATTTCAGAATTACATCATTTTCTTCGCTGTTTGATAATGGCGGGATTTAATCGGCGTGCACCTGACGTACAGCACCGCGCCATAAAGTAGGAATTATGACTTACAGTTTAATCACACCTTAGAATTGTATAAAATCAGGTGATAACTCGGGAAAAATTAACCGAATCATTAGAAGCTGTCAACACAGAGAGATTAATTGGACTGGACCATTGTCACGAGGTGCAAGAAGTCCAAACACGCCCGGAACACAAATACAATTCGAAACGTCTAAATAATTCACTAGGTACATTGTATAAAATGAAACAATGCAGGAATATTGTTTGTTTTTTAAGCAATCAGTTCGCTGATTCAGTTTTTTATAGATCAGAATTCAATATGAGAAACATTTTTCCAGCCTTGTACTATTTTATTCCTTTTTTAGGAGAATAAATGACACCTACATATACACTAGAGAGACATCAACTCCACACATGCATTTCTTGCACCGATATGGGCTAAGCCAACGAATCGAATAGGAATACCATCTCTCTCTTTCTTTCTTTTTTTCTCTCTCTCTTTAATTTTTAAAACTTTTGTATTTTTTCATCACGTAACATAAACATTTTATTATATTTTTATCTTCCCTTTCTTACGATTTATTCAAAAGCCCCTATATTTGACATCTCTCTTGTATAGTCCCAGGTTATACAGGTTATGTGTTCACCCCATGATACATGTACGGATACTCTTAAGACGCTTATTTATAAGAAAACATGTAAAATTAGTGCATTAAATTTTATAGATGTATATATCAGAAGATATTCAAGTTTTGGAAATTGTTCATTTATAGAGTAAATAAAACTGACACTCTTACGCAAGTTTCGAAATTTTCTCCATTTGAACCCCCTCTTTCCAGGATCTTTGAAATAAATGCATGGAGACCTCCTATCTGTGGACTATATGGTAAATTAACTTTATTCAATGTAATGATATTACCTAAAATATACTAGTGAAGGGACTTCTAACTCCGTCTATCCTATATTTGAATAAACAGAATATGTATAAATTTTTAACACTCGGTGACGTTAATACATCCGACTGACGGAAAGACCCGAGATGATACGATTGGCGCAAATAGATGCTTTTTGCGCCTCTATCATAGGAAACTAACAATCTCGAATCTCGCGTATTCAGAGAATTTGTGTCACCCAGATATAAGGAGGAAAATAGAAGAGAATGTGCGGAGAGCATTTTAAGAGAGGTGGGCGAGGTCATAGGGAGTTCTGGTATTTAATCTCATTGCAAAAACTTCAAGGCGTCTCGAAATACCGCGGTATCTCCTGGAAATAGATAATTTACGACCTTGACCTATGACCTCAAAATCCCTCGGGAGTTTTGGTATAACATTTCATTGCAAAAGCTGAGAGGCTTCATCGAGATGTTGCGCGGAAACAAAACAGGGAATTTTTTGAGTTTATGACTTATAATCAAAAGGGGTCATTTTTTACCATAAGGAATTGTCTTGTCGAAATTCATTGTAAAATTCAAAGTTTTCTCGAAATATCGTGCAAAAGCGAAAGTGCTACTGGCAGAAATAAAATACAGAGGGACAGACTGACCGAATTCAATATCCCCAATCTACAAGAAAGAGGGGGGGCAATGAAATCAATGACACAAGTTCATATCTACATGTATGTTAAGGTGTTTTCTTAAATGACATCGATGCCCGTTTTTTAAAATATACTTTTTTTCAAAAATCTGTTTAGATGGTTAGTACCATGTAGCATTTATTGGCCTTAATTCCAGGTGGTAATCTTGAGTGAACACACAGCACACATTCATCTCAAATATGAAAATGACTATATGGTCAAGGATATTAATAAATGAAATACATGTATACACTCGAGGCAAAAAAAATCAGTAACATAATCGAATTTGTAGCTTACAACTCTCACCCCACCCCACCCCCCCACCCCAACACACACACACTACCCCCCTAAAAAATTCAGAAATTAAGATGATATCTTATCTTACCTTGAGGGTCGCCGGGGGGAGGATACAGTAACAGCCATCCTGGGGCCCTTTTCTGCTTATTGCTGGTTTGGTGAGGGAGGGGCTGTTTTTTGAATGATCCTTGTGACCCCGTGTAAAATGCAGCTACCGTCAGAGGCACCTCTTGAAGAAGTGTTAACCAAATCCGAGGCAGAATGTCAGAAAATATCGGTTCTATTTTCAAATCCAGAAATGGACCCCTGCTGCGCCTGTTAGTGCGGAAATATCGTGAAAAAGTAACATGCTATTGTTAGGTGATTGCATTTTGTTACTAAGCTTGTAAAAAGAAGAATTGAAAACTCAAAGGAAAGGCTGTTTCTCGTGTTCTCTCGGACCTTTCGAGATTTGTGCGTTATCTTGACATCTATTCAGAATGTCGTATATCCGGTTTACGACAAGCTTCTTTTCAGCAGAATGCCACCTGCCTGCATCTAACATTACGCAATCGACCCAGAAAAATTACAAGCTTTTTTTCTTGGCATTATTTTATCTGACTGGAAAACACCAACAATGTGTTGTTTCCAGATAACCATCAACTTAAAGCCGAGCAGTGACTCGTGTTTTAAAAGAACGAGACTAATAAAATAATAAACTGATGGTAAAGTCTTGCAAAATCAATGATTTTGTTAAAAATTGCATGCATTAATTAAAAACTCATTCCGTTTGAAACAGAAAAGCCATCATGATGTTAAAATGAATCTGAACAGGGTGCAATAACCCTTGCATCCAGGTCATGTAAATGCACACCGTCCAAACTGAAAATTTACTCTTTTTCTACAAATTTAGGTAACAAAAACATTCCCAAATGTCATGCAGATCGAATTTAAAGTGCTTTATAAATTAAATAATATTTGAATTATGAGATTTTGATGAATAATAAAGATGTGAATAAGGAATAAACTTTTTCTTTAACATTTAAACTTATATGAGCTATCTAACATCTCCATGCAAGTTTTGCCACTTTTTCAATTAGAAATTCCCAATTGCAAGGGTACAGGACCCTGAACCAAAAATGGTCAATTAAGCCCTAGTAAAAAAAAAATATATCAAATTTGCAAAATTACATTAGGTCTCGTATACTTCTTTTGTAAATTGGACTCAGAAATTTGATGATTTTTTCTTGTCAAATTCATTGGAGATAATTTACCACCTCCACTCAAAATACATATTCCAAAAACTTAATATCGAGAGTCAAATTGATGAAAAATACTGTCCGTGCATTGTAATCTGTACGTGCATTTTAATTAAAAATTGACGGAAGTTATAATATATACAAAATTGACCGAAAGTAATAATATACCTTTACCTTCATTTCCAAAGACCAAGCAGTAAGCGTTTCCTTTTCGATTCAAATTTAACATGTACATTTCTCATTACACATATATCTTACTTCACAAAGGAAATGTTTTCATATCAGTAATTAATTCACAAACAATATAGAGCGCGGGAAGTAAACTCGCTGGAATACCCGCGCTTTCTGGTCAATCAACATTGACTTTCTTTAAAGGCCTGTTATTCCATTCTTACTTAATTTCTCTCGGTTAAGTCATTCCTCAGTTATATACCCATTACAATTCTTCTCTCTAAGAACCTGAGTCAATAAAAAGTCATTTCTAACGCTTATGCGATTTACAAACTTTTCAGCCTCGGCCCCGGTTTTGGGTTCGTCGGATGACTACAATTTCTGTACTTGGCTTTCAGTACTGGGCTACGAGCGATTTTCTGTTGACTAAGACCATTAATGGCGCACTCCACTGCTCCTTCACCGACTCAATATCGCCAAGGAGCGCGATTTATGACACTCATACACGATACTTTTATTGTTTGAAAATGGCGTTTCGATTACGAAATTCTCATTTGTTGCAAACAATTGATGGGTTTATTGGACTTAGAATGTTCTACTTTAGAAAGTGTCCTTATGGGGATAAATGACCTCAAAGAGCCTAGGCGGATCTAGAGAGAATTGGGGTGGGGTGTAGGTAGAGACACAATTTATTTGTACATACTTCAGTTAAGCTTTGTATAATTTTGATAAGTATAAATTACCATGATTAAGTTTAATTATTTATAGTTTTTGGAGGATTTTCTTCTTTTAAACATTGTATACTTTGTATCTTGTTTGGTGCATATTCATGTAAATCTATAATAATTGTTGTCGTCCACAAATTTATAACTTTTACAAACCTATGTCAAATACAAGTTTGTACATTATCTTTCGACCCCATCCCAACCCCCCTTCGTAATCCATATAATCTCCAAAGGATTAATTTGTCATGTTCCTCACTGCAATATAAATCCCCTTTTTAATTGTTTGTAGCAATTGACTCTCGTCCCACCATGTAATCATAAAAAGTTCTATAATCTTGGATGCGTTTGTGTGTTTTACCTTTAAAATATATTTAAAATGGAAAAAAATATCAGATTCATGATAAAACTGTCCCGTTTTTAATCCAGTTGCAGTAGAGCATCTAAATTTTCTATTCACAATGAAAAGCAAACACAAACTACGTACCCACCTTGAAAAAGAAATCCGACGGTCTTCTAGATGCGCCGGTACAAGTGCAAACATGCAAGAGATTTATATTCCTCAGTCAGAAAAGACAAAGAACAATTATTGCAACTTGGCAACTTGTGTCTTAGAAGGTTTTCAAAATATTGATTCATTATATTTATATCGGATTTGACAATACCTACTCATACGGTACGTACAAACCGTGTCGGCTGGACCTGGGGACATAAGTGACATTAGAGTCACTGTGATTAAGGTCGCGGGCACTAATTGATAAATTCCTAGGATGGGGGTGGTGATGGAATAAAAAAATTCTCTAAGGCACAGAGAAAATTTTCCAGACGTCTCCTTAAATCGGATTTTACGTGGACGACGAATGCTGAAAGTCAAACTCGCTTTTTTTTTTTTATTAATATTCCCTTTGTCGCTTCGGGGAAAAATAAACAGATAAAAAGCAGTTAAGTATACATAATAACCCCCTATTAATATTGACTTATGGACGAGAGAAGTGTCAGATAAACTTCTGCACCGACATCATTGCCAATATAAAAAGGAATAATCTTATCTTTACATTATCTTAACTCCATTCGAAAATGTTCTGAAATAAGGAAAATGAAATATTTATATTTAGATACAGTATTAGACCCAATATTGTAAGATTATGCGAATTTACTTCGAACTCAAATGTTAAATTTTGAGACGACTTTCTACATATTTCACCAATTATTGAGACTGCCTGTCTGTTCTCTTGAATCAATAACCTTTTTCTCAGTGTTCTTCCAACGTTCTTTCTTGCAGTTATTACATACGTACACTGTTTTATATTTATATTTGTCTGTCCTCTTTCTTGTACTTTAAAATATTTATAAGCCAAGCGCCTCTGACGATTTTATTGATATGTTTTATACTTTATGGTCCTTATAAATTGTAATCTGTGGCTTGAGCGAAATATATTGAACTAAAAAAAAACAACGATATGATTAGATTATAGTTAGGAATGGAATACATTACTGTGCACCATAAAGTATCTGGATATTGTGCTTCTGTCGATGTATACATGCAGTGAGAAATTTGAAACTTCGACTTAAACTGGCTCTCTCTCTCTCTCTCTCTCTCTCATGAATATATATTACAGAATTTAATGACTACAATCTGGGTTTTTAATTAATAAAGTATAAATTGAAATTATTAATAAGAAATGTGAATAATACAAAATAAGATACAAATTAAAAAAAACAACAACAAAAATTGCATATTGATTTATTTTGAGTTCACTTCAGATAATTTCTGATTCGTATGTTTTATTATGCAGACTGTACCATTACCTAATACTTTTTAAGCCTTTTCTCACCTTTGTCTTTTTATTTATCTATTTAGTACATTTTATTGACTCATTGAGCTTTATTTACTAAAAGCAAATGTCCTTTGGAATATCAGGTAAGGAAATAATCCTATACTATTATATTTGTATATTTTTTCAATGATTTATAAACCATCGGAAACACTTGCAGTGTTTAATTACAAATGTTCTGTCATAGCACTAATTTTCGATGCTCATATATACCCCACTTTTATTGTTTGAAACTGGAGTTTCGATTTTTAGCACATGCACACTGTTGCTGGATTTATAGGACTTTCCAGAATTCTGCACCTTCGTGAGTGACCCTAAAAAGCGAGCACACTGCGTCAGTGTGTGTGTGAAAGGGGAGGGGGTCGTTCCAGATTTACTCTTTTCCTAAATTGTCAACTGGAACTGGGTAAAAGTCCCTTTCCTTTTACCAAAAAATATTTTACTCATCGACCACAGATTTAGATATTAAAATTAAAGTTCTGCTAAATAAATTAATTTACTGAGGTTACATTTGCAATTATTTTCTATGAAAAAACTTTAAGTTAGTGTTTGTAATTAATTATAATGAAATACTCCTAGAAATACATTCAATTTAGTTATTTTCAAAAAGAAACGATCGGACGACATCGTAATCAATAAAATGGGGTCTCAACTAATTTTTTATTTGTCTCATCTATTTTTTTATACAAAAATCATCTTTTCAGTGATTAAATATGAATGATTCATTCTTCAAGTTAATAAAAAGCATCATATGGCACAAAATTGAAATGAAAGAAATCTACTATTATAATTTGTGGAAAATGTGCTTGAAGTGGTAGAAGAAAAGAAGTGAATTTCCATTTTGGGGTGTTTTTATTAAAAGAGGTTTTGCATTTTTCACTATTAAGATCAGCATTGTTACAATGCCATATAAATTTGTACATCTGTTTGTGGATGCAGGAAATTCATACTTTACTACTCAACATTCCTCAATGCAGAAAGTTATTGATTTTGGAGAAGGTAATGCAAAGCGTTGATCAACAATTCAATCTTTTCATACAGGCATTATAGAACTTTATTACTTCTCAAGGCATTGGCCAATTTCATGAGTTCTCAATGCAGGCATTGGCCGACTTCACTGCATGTCTTTCAATGCAGGCATTGGCCGACTTTATAGAGTTCTCAATGCAAGCATTGGCCGACTTCAGTACTAGTGTCTCTCAATGCAGGCATTGACCAACTTTATAGAGTTCTCAATGCAGGCATTGGCCGACTTCAGTGACTTTCAATGCAGGCATTGGCCCACTTTGTAGAGTTCTCAATGCAGGCATTGGTCGACTTTAGTGTCTCTAAATGCAGGCATTGGCTGACTTCATGGGTCTCTCAATGCAGGCATTGGCCCACTTTGTAGAGTTCTCAATGCAGGCACTGGCTGACTTCTGCGTCTCTCAATGCAGGCATTGGCCGACTTCATTGTCTCTCAATGCAGGCATTGGCTGACTTTATAGAGTTCTCAATGCAGGCATTGGCCCACTTTGTAGAGTTCTCAGTACAGGCATTCATTATTAATTAATGTTTGAAGTATAGGTTTACATCTCTCGCTCGCTACATATTTAAACATAATTTTTTTTATTTTTTATTTCAATTGTTTTCTTAAAACATCTTAACAGATAAAACATTTTAACAAAAAATAATTAAAAATCCATCTATATATATTTTTCATCGATTTAGCTATTTTGGGTTATGTTCAAATAAAACAATAATGAACCAAAACATATTTACCGGCCGCCAGGAGGCGGTCGGTTATATGATATGAAAGTTTGAAGTCGCTGTGCGTTTCTGCGGAGTTAAAACAATTTAGATAAAAAATATTTAACATTAATATAATAGTATATGTTAAAAAGAGAGAGAGCGTCTAAATTTTTGACAAGAACGAACAATAAGCATAAGATTATTTTTTTTATAAAGAATGAGGTAAATATTTCATCCAATCCTGATTGAGAAACTTTGACATGTTTGATGTGCGGAGAAAATTAGGACATGTGTTGGTCATAGTCTAAAGCAAACACCGCGTTATGTACATTGCACAAGTTTACTTTCTCTATTTAAACAGGATTTGTTGTACGTATTTTTTTTTAAATGACGTGTACACACGTACATATATTAACATTTTCAAAAATATGGTTAAATGTTAGTTCATCAAAAGACCTAGCAGGCTACAGAATTAATAACAAAATTTGGCCATTAGCAGACGAGGATAATGCACGTTTTACAATGTGCCAAGAATTTCCCGCTACAACTCAAAGAAACTGAAAGAGAAGAAATTTAGTAAGGGATCTAGAGGGAGTATCATGTTGTAAATTTTGAATTTACTAGGGGGAGGTACATGCACAATTTACAACATGATAAATTTATCATGATGTAAATTTTGCATTTACCTCCCCCTATTAAATTCAAAATTTACAACATGATAGGAGTTTAGTTTTTTCTTATAAGAGAGAGCAAGGAGCCCCACATATTTGCTGCGTTTTTATAGAATTAAAACTACACTTCATATCTAGTTGTAGATTACATTAAAATTTAGTTTTAAACTTTTAATGTTAATGCCTCTTAATTATATAGGCCCACGGTTTGTTGATTTGTTGACGCAGAGGACCAGGGGTACTTTGCTTATACATGTAATTCTGAACAATAGTCATGCATTATATAATAAAGAAAATCATGCAATGTCGTGCACAAGCGTTTAATGTCACGAGGATATATATTAACAGATAAATATAAGATTTTTTTAAAAACAGATCACCATTTCAGTCTTTAGTTGCTTCATAAAAGGAACAAAATTAATTGGTGTGCGGCCGATTTTTGACGCTTGCGTCAATATATGTTTCTTGTTTGATCCTTTTATGAAATTTAGCTGTAAACAGGGGCTATGGCCTTGTATTATTTTTCAAACTTGCTAACCGTATAAGTTTGTTCATTCAGAAAATAGAACATGCGAGATAACTCCGTTTGTTCTATTTACGCAGTCACGTAGACACAACTCTAAATTTACTTCTCCGATAGAAAGGTAGCCAATCAAACCGCGAGTTTCGGGTTATACCCCCGGCTTATCCTTCACCCTTCTCGAATATTCCATCAATTGCTAGATTGTTTTTCACGGAAGAAAAACACAAACGCTGCACAAAATTTGCAGACCAGCGTTGTTTTCAATCATTTTACCTGGACCAAGGCAGTTTGTAAGTTTGAGGGGAACAAAATGGATTTTATGCCGATTTCTATGTACCGCCCTGGGGGCTACCAGCAGCAGGCTACACCTTTCAGGGATCTTTTGACGTACATGCTACACGATGAGCTGGGAATGCCCGTCAGCTACCAACAACCTAGAAGGAGGGAGGCCCCGGAAAAATGGCACAAGTCATTCCGAATGGACGGGTACCACCCCGACGAAGTGAAGGTATCCGTGCAGGATGGTACAGTGCAGATTAATGCCAGACACGAGCGGGGAGACGAGGACAATAAAGACGTCCGCGAGTCTAGACGGACCCTCAGGATTCCCCAGGGGGTGGACCAGAGTAAGTTGCACTGCTTCATGGACCACGACAACCATTACGTCGTTGAGGCGCCATTCCTGCCCCGGGAGGAGGAGCGAGAAATCGAGGTAAAGGTCCAGGACGTGCCGGCCATTACCCAGGGGAAGGATGAAGAAATGCAGGTGGCGGAGGCTGGACAGGCCTTCAAGGAGAATCTGGACCTGTCCGTGTTCGAGCCCGATCACATTAACGTCAAACGGAAGGGCAACGTCATTTCCGTCAGCGCGGACCACGATAGGGAGGAGGACGGGATCAGGGTGAGGCGCAGCTTCTGTCGGGAGTTCACCGTCCCCGAGGACATGGACTGCAGTCAGGTCCAAGTCTGCCGCGACCCCCAGGGCCACCTGACCATCATGGCCCCGCCCAAGGAGGAGGAGGAGGAAGAGAAGTAATAACCTCGTGACGTCTGCCTGCGTGACCAACAGTGATCGTTATATATTGATGTTTTTAATTGTGCCATATTCTTTACAAAGTGACATAATTGCAATTTGCAACCGGTGACATTGAACATGTTGAACAGTTTATTGAATCATTACTTGTTTAGCAGATTAGTAAAACTAAATGTATTTTCAGTATTTTTCATAGTACATGTAGTAGTTGCTCATAAGTACGATTGTGTTTGATAGAAATAATTTTTATTGTGAGATTGTGTAAAATTAACATCACAATTGGTTTGGTTCAAAATTAAACCAGTTCATTAAGAAAGTCTTTCTTTTCTCCGGTTTTTATGTGAATGGAAGATTTATTGCTGTATTTTGATTTAAGCAATTTTTACGAAAACGTTCTCTTTTCGGAGAAAAATAAAGAGAGACGCAGTTATGTGAAACGAAAGTAAGCAGAGGGGAACCCCATATCTATAAATAGCGCTTAACCTTTGAAAAAGTTGAATCATCAAAAACAACATTAACGCTGACCTAGATTTTATAAATGCGTCTTGTTATGACGGGAAAACATTTCTGAAGTGCACACTAGACAGTATAAGTAAATGTTTCTTTTAAAGCAATGCAGGCCCGAAGGAAGCAATTTCATTATTGGGGACACTATTTTGCAGTCTTGTTTTGATAAAAAGAGACGCAAGGTTATCATGCAAGATAGGTCTATAATAATTAATTTCAATAGACGTATTTCTTTCATATTGAAGGAAGCATTTTTTTTATTGAATTAATGAAAATAAAGCCTGTCTATTTTAATCAGTTTGTTATAACCGACAGGGCAGAATAATTTGGTGTTCATTTTTACACTTGGGTCATTTAATGTAAAATTAAATCCAAAAAAAATTGTAAATAGGACTTGTACACTTGAAAGAGTCCATACCACTAGGAGAACTTTAATTTAGGCGTCGGAACCCTAGCCCCCTTTTTTTTGAAATGATAGATATTATATAGGCGTTGAAAATTAAGGTTTACCTTTTTTCTGTTGGTTTAGCCCCCCACTTTCAATTAGCCCCCTCCTTTCAATCTGCTTCCAACGCCCATGTATCATTAAAAATGACTTGATCAATATATGAATAAAGTTAACGTTAATTAAGAAGAACAAAAATTAACCGTTAAGAATATGCATGGTGAATCATCGCGACGATGAACAGACAGGCCTTTGGATCGCTTTAAGGATCAATACAAATACTTTCCAATTTTTTTTTCTTTATGAGGTGCATCTCATTTCAGAAGTGGCATTTGTTTTATTAAACATCGCTATTATGGACCAGGTCACATAATCTAGTGGACATCATGCAACTTTTCAATTGACTTTCTCATATTACAGAGTTTTGAGGGAAAAATCAAAAAGAGAGCATGTTTTAAAAAAAAAAAAATCAACAATTTTTGTTCTCAAATACATTTCAGTGAAAAATAAAATTAATTTTAAAAAGCAGCAGAGAAACAACTCCCTGGGGATATAGAAATTTATCAAATCTATGGCTGACTGAGGTTTTTATATTGTTTGTAAACATTGTTCTTGTCATGATAAAATAGAAAGAGTTGTCTTTCCTATGCTATGGGCAACCGCGTTACAGGTTGGAAATGGTGACACAAAATAATGAATCAATTTTTTTTTTGCGCCCATACAGACGCGTACTCATATTGCTATATCATAAAATGTACATTTAAAAGTGTCAATGTGATTGTATTTGAGATAACATTTTTAACTGAATGTACGAAGAAAACTCTAGGTAGACAAACTGGTACCTAGCTCCAACAAATTTATGTAACCATGTTATTCTCATTCTTTGGTTCTTTATTATTATTTTGTACGGCCCATAAACAAAATAAACAAATAAACTCTCCATTAATATACATGAAAAATAACTATGAATAATATACAATGTACACATATAAGTTAAATTATTTATTATCTAAGGCCGTTACCGGTTCTACATTTTACACGTTTTCCAGAATCACATGGAAGTAGATGTAGGCAAAAGCCCGCTTCGCTCACTTCTTTAAGGAGGCTGGGGTTAACAAATTAACCACCAGATTTAACTTTTTTTAGATATCAACTATCAAGCTATCATTTAGCAAAGAAAAATTTCATACATTTTATCGTATATCTTTCTATGGAACTCTTCTTTTAAAAGAGGTCAAAATAGTCTGAAAATGGCCACAATTGCCCAGCCCCTTTAACAGGTCACTGTTTAAAGAGAATGAATGTCCCATACTGGGATTCGAACCCGGATCAACTCCTTGCTTCGCGGTTCTGGAGCAGATGCTCTTACCACTGCGACTAATTTCTTTTGAATGTGGCTATATCCAAAGTTGAAATGTTAAGTGGCCCTTTTCACAAATTTCCTATCATTTAACAATTATCTACAGAAATCTGTAGTGTATCACTAAAAGTTTAGAAGATCTCTGTTACATCTAAAGAATACGGCTTTTTTAACCTCTGTTATACGATATAACAACTTGGGGTAGTTTTTGCTTTTGAAACAGCGAAGCAGTTTATAAAAAAAACTACCCCATGTTATGCTATATTTTATAACATAGTTTAAAATAAGCTTCATTCCTTAATAATTTAATCTTAGTTGTAACACGTCATTTGATTGAGTTAACGATTTAATCCATTTTGCATAAATTATAACATAATTTGCCTACGTCACAATGAGTTACGTCAAAAAGAATTACTCAGCTTTTCGTTACTTTTAAAATATGCTATTTTTGAAGCCTTTTTTCTGGAGGAAAAATTGTCTTATTGTCTACACTGAAATTAAATTATAAGGAATGAAGCTTGTTTCAACTTATATCATACAATATAACAGAATCAGAATCAGAAAAATTTATTTAGAGTCGGATTTTACAACATTAACATCAGCTCTGTAGACCTATTGACCGACATTAACCTGTATAACATAACTTTGGTCAGGTTACGCTTTTTCATAAACCGCTTCGCGGTATCTTATAACAAAAGTTGAAATAAGTTTCATTCCCTTATGATAATT
This sequence comes from Saccostrea glomerata, assembly GCA_003671525.1. Lineage (NCBI taxonomy): Eukaryota > Metazoa > Mollusca > Bivalvia > Ostreida > Ostreidae > Saccostrea > Saccostrea glomerata. The sequence goes on from PRKT01000327.1 coordinate 437,760, forward strand.
TTATTTCAGTGAAGTCAATTAGACAATATTTCCTCCAAAAATGGCTTCAAATTGTGCATATTTAAACAATGTGAAAATTCGAGTTAAGTTCGCATTTATTATACCTTACAAAATTTGGTCTTACAAAAATTGTATGTACAAAATCTAAATATAAGTATTAAATTTTCCTTATTTCTGAACATTTATTGATTGCTTGAATTTTATTTTAACCAATGTTATACGAAGTAACATAACAAGGGGCACTGCCCCAAGTTTCTTGTACATAAATGCTATATCGTGTAACATAGGTTCGAATAAGCTTCATTCCTTATAATTTAATTTCCGTGTAGACAATAATACAATAACGTAATTTCTTCTCCAAAATGGCTTCAAATATTGAACATTTTTCTAAAGGTAACGTCAAGCGAAGTAATTAATACGTTTTTGACGTAAGTCATTCTGACATAGGCAACACATGTTACACGATATAAAATAAATCTTTTATCCAATCAAACGACCAAGATTTAATTATTTTAGGAATGATTCTAATTCTTGGCCAAATTATTCGATGATAACCTGGTTTGGGTCAGTTTACGCTTTATAATCCGCGAAGCGGATATTTTTAAATAATTCAACAACTGTGGGTGTAAAATTGTGGTGCTTTTTATGAGTTCAAATTTGCCGCTCAATAATACATCCCTAGTAACGGAAGTGATTTGAAACAAGGGGACGTAATAACTGATACCCAGATCTAGCAACCATGATGTTTGTTTACATGAGGTAAGATCGAGCTACTGTTTGAAGTTAAAGGCACATTTATTAAATCTGGATATTTTTTATGAATCCCATGGACTGGAAATGAGAGGATTGCATGGATACAGATGATTCAGCTGGTTGTCAGGGGGGTGTGTCCCCATACAAAACCAGGTTATTAAGAAATGGTTTGCGTTCCTTTTTGGAAATCAACCAATGAGAGATTAGAATATAAACAAAATTAAATCATTAGATTATACTGCAAGTAATATTTTAGAAAAAATAATATCTTTAGTAAATCAAAAAAAATAAATAGATAAATAGAAAGGTGTCCATTTTTTGTCTTAGTCGTAATAAAGCTCTTTTTGGTAAAAAGAGCCAAAGAACTATTTAACAAATTTTCATCAAGTTTGAAAAATTCAATTTTTTTTACTTTGGGCTGAGGACAATTCTTTCGCGTTATGTCTATGGCATGACAATTATATTTGTAGTATGAAAAACGACAGTCATCATTTGACTTAATTAAAAATTTTATTTGCTGATATGGTCATTGTATCGACCATAGAACTTACGAAACGATGACTTTAAACGAAATTGCTGATATTCTGTTTTCATAAACTTGTTAATTGTCAAAAAATAACCATCAAATCTTAACCGCTAATGTACTTCTGTTTAAAGAAGGACATGGAGATAACGAACAGTATTCAATCTCAAAGTCCATAAAACAATACAAATAATTATAACGCAGAGCAAACACGGACCTCCGAAACATCAGAGGTGGGATCAGGTGTCATGAAGGAGTGAGCATCTCCTGCTGACCGGTCACACCCGCCGTGTGCTCCTTGTCATGATAAGGAAATAACAGAAAAATCCGTCGTTAATTCAGTGTATAAATAATGGACTAACAATGAAAAACGTCAGTCAGCATTTGACTCAATGATAAATTGTATTTGCTGACAAGGTCATTGTATCGACCATAGAACTTACGAAATGATGACTTTAAACGAGACTGTTGATATTCTTGTTTCATCAACTTGCTTGTCAATAATTTACCTCGTTTTTAGAAATTGTTCAGCATGCTCTTGCGTATCGAATCAAGTGGGGATAAAAGATATGAAAATGTGAAATTTCTGTAATTCAGCTGTAGAGACAAACTGTGGGAATGTCCCATTGTTCAAAATCTAATCAATTTATTTTCGAATTTTGTCAGACAAGGGATATTGTTTTTCATAAGAGACCCTTGTTCTTTTATTTTGGGATTAGATCTTGATTCAAGTTGTAAGAATTTATACCAGATATTCCTGATTCTCAAATCCTGCATAATATACAAAAAGCGGTGTCTTAATGAAAAACTTTCAATACACGAAATTACTTATAGATATGCATTACTTCATTAAAATCAGGCTTTTCATACTGAGAAGGCTCTGACTATTTTGCATGATTTAAGAATGAACAACTGTACTATGTGATCAAATAAAGGTATATATAGACAATTTTTTTCCCTCATTTGTTAATAAGCAGCTTCTCTCCCATTTCTCTGTTTCTTTCTTTCTACCTTCTTTCCTCTCAATCAACAATCGTAAGTTTTTTTGTTTATTTGCACTTAATACTGCGTATGCTTTTATGAAGTACTTGCTGCTTTGTTATTGCACATTATTGTACATGCATTTGTGAAATAAAAAAATGGCAAAAATTTACCTCGGTTTAGAAATTGTACATAGGAGGTGATCAAAAAGTTCGAGAACTATCTCTTTATATTGTATTTACAAAACTACAATTCAGATCAAAACTAAAGTCATAATATACGTTCTATAACAAGAGGCCCACGGGCCTTATAGGTCACCTGAGTATTGTGCAACAACTTTCAAACAATTAAATTTGGTTCGTGTTTAAACCGGAGGCCATGAAATTCACAATTTACAATTTTGAAAGAGGCACCATTGCTTATCATAATTATTAACTTAGCATGCTTACTCTATTTACTTAATACCCAGAGGTAGATCAGAGTAACAAAGAGAAAATGCACTTCCACTTTATAACCAGTTGTGCACCTCACCCCAAAGGAACCACTGACCCAGGGCCATATATTTCAAAATTTTGCAAATTTTATCATAAAATGGTTGATTAATACCAAAAAGCAGATTTCAAAGCATTAATTTATTTTCAGGCTATGTAACCCCCCCCCCCCCCTTTGACCCTGGGGGCAT
>PRKT01000327.1:445568-482166 GCA_003671525.1 Saccostrea glomerata
GAAAACTTTGACACTTTGAAAAACTTTGGCGAAAACTTTGACACTTTGAAAAACTTTGACACTTTGAAAAACTTTGGCGAAAACTTTGACACTTTGAAAAACTTTGACAAAAACTTTGACACTTTGATTTACTATAGTTAACTATAGTAAACTATAGTTAACTATAGTTAACTATAGTATTTTTTTGTTAGGGATATATCTCAGTTGATTCGATATGCAAGAACATATTTCTAAAACGAGGTAAAATTGACAAACAAGTTGATGAAACAAGAATATCAGCAGTCTCCTCAGCAGTCTCCTTTAAAGTCATTATTTTGTAAGTTTTAGGGTCGACTCAATAACCTTGTCAGCAAATACAATTTATCATTGATTCAAATGCTTACTGACGTTGTTAGTCCAATATTTATACACTGAATTGACGACGAATTTTCCCGTTATTTCCCGATCATGACAAGGACCACACTACGGCTGTGATTGGTCGGCAGGGGGTGGTAACTTCTCCATGGCACCTGATCTGACTTCTGATGTTTTGGAGATTCGCATTTCGTACTGTGTTCGCTATTTACACATCCTTCAATTTGAAAGCATTTACAGTATCGAGGTTTATTATCTCTGTAAGCAAAGCATTCCTTACTGATATTGTAGATGGAAGGACTTATTTTTTCAAAACGTTTGTTTTAGGTTAGGATATAGAAATATCATTGCAATTACGTACTAAGTAAATCGTAATGGGTAGTTTGTGAGACATCAGGAAGTACAATAGATTCAATAAATGCTATGGTCCGATACCATGTTTTATTTTATAAATTATACACAATTTTCTCTTTTCCCGTCTATAAGCAATTGTCTCCCATCCTGTTTCATAATAAAGAGACTTACGAGTAGCATAAATAGGAAGGCCAGTGACAATACGTGTAGTTTCTAATTGTAATTTCTTCAGCCTATCACAGTCAATCCGGAAAGGTTATCCAATACTTCTGATGCACATTCAAATAGTGGCACAATAAATGTAATATACATCTTATCTAAAAAGTCACGATTCAATGATAATTTTAATCTACGAAAAGCTGCCATTTCTTTTGGAGTCTTTCTATTAATATTATCGATGTTATTTGTTCATTTTCCAGAATTTGAGAACGTAAGTCCAAGATGTCAGATAGATGATGGGACTATTTTTTTGATTGTCAAACTTACAAGTAAATTAGATGCTTCATTTTCTTTACAACCAAAAATTGATATTTTGGTCTGGTCAAAATTAACTTTTACAAACCTGTTTTTGGACCATTTGATAATTATTGATCATAATTAATAAATCTTTCTGGAGGTGTTTGAAACAGATCAATCAAAGGTCCACAAGGCAGATCATTAAAAGAAAAGGCTCGAGAACAGAACCCTATTGAATTCCTGATTTTGTTCTTCTCACTGAAGAACTTGATGATTTTATTTTTACCGGTTGTGATCGACTAGTGAGATAACCATATAACCATGCAAGAACCTCTCCCACAAACCCCTATTTTTCTAATTTTTATTTTAATTTTCTCAACCAATGTGTGTCAAATGTCTTACTTATATCAAAAAGGCAAGGCACATAATGTTTTATTGTCTATAGGACTTGGGTTATGATGGTCACCATGCATGCTCATTCGTTAATCATTGATCATAATTAATAAATCTTTCTGGAGGTGTTTGAAACAGATCAATCAAAGGTCCACAAGGTAGATCATTAAAAGAAAAGGCTCGAGAACAGAACCCTATTGAATTCCTTAGAATTTAGAAAAATTCACCACTGAGACCCTTTAACATATTTCATATTGAAGGTATTCAATTAGTTTACTTTTAAATCACTCCTTGGATGAAAAGCATGCTCTTGCGTTTCGAATCAACTGAGAGATATTAACATCGTATGCAGGTGATTAAGGTATATTGCTGCACAAGGAAGGTTGACAATAGAAAACCTTAAGACATCACCTTCATCAAAGAGCTTGGTTGGTAGATTACCATTACCGTCTTTTTCAAGAAAAATATCCAAATATGAATAAGATATATCGGACATGTAAACTTTTGTTGAATACATAAGAGAAATAGACGTTTTTTAAACTTTAATTAAGTTTATTTTTTAACTTTTACCAGGAATAAGAGGAAATACGAAATCCACTAAATACTTTACGTAACACGGTAGGAAGAAGACGTCCCTTTACCCTTACTTCGTAAGTGTCACTTAAGAAAGTACCGGAGAAAGAACGTGTTAATTACAGCCAAAAGATCACATTCGTGTCCAAGGTTCCTCTGTCGTCATCTGTACAATGCTCATTAGAATGATTGCTTCATGACTGGACTGGAAGCCATTAGACTTTGGTCTTCAAATTATATGTATCAATATCAAATTTCGTTAATTATGAGTTCATGGTGTTTGATACAAATATAAAAGCAGAGTTTGGAAATCAGAGTCTATTATCCTCGTTTGTTTTAGATTTTTAAACCTGTTTTGTCATCGTATTTTCCAGTCAAGAAAATAGGAAGCAATCTATTATGCCTTTAAAAACCATTATCTTTTGTTTTATTCTTTTTTTGTGTGCGTCGTATGTTTCTTCAAGGTGTGATGTAGGTAAGTATAATATTCTGTTATTTATAATTTTATTTAACGTGCGAGTATTGTAAAATTATTTTTATAAATATTATGATGTGTTAAATTTAATACTGAGTATCCTGAATATATTTATTGCCATCGTAAAAAAAAATGTGAAATTTTAGATTTACACTAAATAGAAACTAAAAAAAGCGTAATTATTATTTTTTGCTACAAAAAACTGTAAAAATCATAATAAAAAAATATTAAAGATAATTGGAAAAAATTGATTATATTTTCGTGAAAATGATAGACATAAAGCTGAGAAAACGAAAAAAATTGGAGAGAAAAAAATTATTATTTGCCAGTACTAACTGTTGTCTCCACATGTTTTCATATATGTACTAATTTATTTTATTTACCAATTAATTAATTCAAAAATAATTAAGGAAAGCCTTATTGAATAGCATGTAGTAAAAATTCATTCATAATAAAAGAATAAAGGAACAAAAAAATATACATATCAAATACGATACACTGTTCTGTCATATAATTTAGGGAATGCCAATTCCTCAAGGCACGCGAATCATTTTTTTGAATGCTAGGTTTTTTCTTCGTTCTTTGCTCTGTTCATGTTTGCTGCAGAACTGTATCTCTCCGAAAATAAACATATCTTTATGTTTTGGAGGTTCTCGTTTGCTCTGCTTCTTTATTGTATTGTTTGATTGACTTTTGCGCTTGAGTAATGTTCGTTCTCTTCATAAATTTCATAAAGTAAAAATAAGGGTTTTTTTCCCTGTCTACGAATTGCGTAATGTTTACGAAAATTTCATGAATGATTTCTGTTAGTTATCTATTTATTTTAATATGCGCTTTATTTTTTGATATATTGAATTTGGAAGTAATTCATAATCATGACAACGAATAAGAAAATAAAATGAATAAATAAAAAAGAAAGAAATAAATAAAGAAATAAAGGAGGAAAGATCAATTAAAACACTTAAATCATTTTGAAAAGAAATAAATTTTTTTACTTTACCCTAATTATGTGCTTTATTTTTTTTTTATTTTTTTCATGCATTGAAATTTGGTTATAATTCGTAATCATGACACAAAAAAGCAGAAAACAAAAGCCAAAAAAACAACAACAAAATAAAGAAAGTAAGAAAGAAATGGGGAAAAAACCCACTCAATTTATCATTATTATTCTAGAGAAATTACTTTTCAACTTTATTTTAATTAAAAATTCTTCATTCTATACATAGTTCATATTTCTTTCAGCAAAGTTAGAGAAAATTACAAAGAGGGAAACTGCAGTGGAACCAGAAGACGCCAAGTTAATGGCGCACTGTGTAAGTACAAACAAAGGCTTAAAATATACAAAAATATATATCAAATGATTTTTTTGTGCAACTAAAACATTGAAAAATGAATCCTGAATAAATTGACATTTTCCAGACCTGAATGATTTCATTTTCAAGTAGAAAAAAGTTAGCTATATTAGTTTTATTTTGTATTGTATCATTCGTAGCGTTATGATTAACATGAAAAGGGTAAAGATGACGACAAGTTATACATTTTTAAAAAAAATTCTTAACAATTCAAATCTGTTAAAATGGGAAAAAACGGACCCGTTGAGTCGTGAGCGGGCTCACTGGACAATTTAGTATAATTTGTTGACCTGTCAGATCCGCAGTGTTCCATTAATGATCATGTGGAACGGTACATTTTGAAGTGAAATTCACAATTAAAAACGTCCGAAAAATTGACATGAAACAATTTATAAAAAAAACACAACAACCTACTTCAGTGTTGTATTTGCTAACAAGCTCCTATTAACGAATATTTACGAAATGCTGATATTAAAGGAAATTGTTGAAATCCCTGTAACTTGTCTGTTAGTAGCCAGACTGGGTTTAAAATGATCAGAATTGATCATAGACCAGCACAAAAACTTGACAACTGGGTAGCATATTAAAAAAACGTTTAAGATAAGAATTAGAGAGGCTATATGAACATGGTGTGTTAGTTCCAGCGAACAAGACTGATAACAAAATCGTCTTAGTTTTGTAAGGTTCATTATTAACTATATTTTGAAAGAAGTTTTAATTCAACATTTATTTAAGATTTTTTTTATGTTTTGTAGATTTTACGGTTGGTTTACGTTGTCTATAACGTTTCAAGACAAACTTAGAGACTAGGAAATATTTTGATAAAGAAAAAGAAAACAGAATACTGAGAAGTTCTCACTCCATGACTTTGGCAGAAAAAGTTTTTTTTTAAATTTTGCATTCAATGTTATATTTGTTTGTGTTTATATGAGAAAACAAGACAAACTTAGAAATTAGGAAATATTTAGATGAAGAAAAAGAAAACTTACCTATTTGAGTGATTTGTTTTTGCCTGACTTGATGTGCTCCAAGCACTTGATACTGAAGAGTTCTCAAATTATGACTTTGGTAGAAAGAGTTATTTTTGATTTAGCATTCAATGCTATATTTGTATGTGTTTTTATAAGTAAATTGTTATCACTCCTAACTTATCAATATCTTTGAAAATGTCTTTTTGGTTAAATACGAGTATATTATATTTATTTTGATATCTCTATTCATTTATTCATAATGTCTGTTAGTTTTTTTTAATTATAAATATTAGTCCCATCTTTTTGCCATACTAGTCCAATGAGCAATGCATTATGTACATTTGTTTTTCATTGTCAGAATTTTAATGTGTTTATGTTATATAGACACATTAATCTTTGTATGTGTACATGTAATGAGATATATTTTACATGATATATATTGTCCTATTTTGTGCTTTTGGTTTTTCAAGAGTATCGAATGTTTCTTTTAGATTCGAAATAATTTTTACAACAATAAAATTACAATGCTCTTTTTTGACTAACTCTGTGTTGTGTTATCTGTTTTGAAAAAAGGGCAGCTAGGGTCCGCAAAAATTTCTGAAAAGCGGAAATATAGCTGTCTTTTTTTAAACTAAGGGCAGAACAGAACTCTTGGTTGTTTGTCCAGATTTACTTTCCAAGTACAGTTCTACAGCAGGTGAAACGAAAAGAAATACACATGTAATTAGCAATTAAATGCTTGATATAAAGACTGTGAGGGATTCTGTGGTTGTCGTGGTCCTTGGTTAATATGTGCGGATTGTGTGTGTTAAATGCGTACGGCCAGCATGGCTTAGATATTCTGTGTTATATTTTTCTTTGCCTTATGATCACAAAGGTTTGTAATCTTTTGATTACAGGTCAACTTATCCCTGGACAAACTGTTTGTGGTCTTATTAGTACCGTAATTATATTATTCCGGTTATTAATGGATTTAGATCAACGGGTGTGATCTATTACGATCAAGGTACCGTTGCTGCTCCATCAAATCTTCATTACTTAAGAATGGGATGAAACATATGGAGATAGCTAAAAGCATTCAAGTTCAAAATTCCATTATACAATACAAAACTGGAACATAGCAAAAACTGGCAACCACGCTTATAAAAGCTTACCCTATTCGATGCACATGTACATATCACGAAAAAAGTTTAAAAATTCATTACCCATAGCTTCATATTATACATATAACAACATCTGATTGTCGTTTATTTAATGAAATAAATCTAGATAACTAACAGTGGTCATTCACAAAATTTGTGTAATAAAATATATGGAGATACCGTACAGTATTCAAGCTCAAAATTAAAGCAGACAAGCGATACAAAATGGGAGCAGAGCAAACAAGGAACTCCAAAACGTCAATGGTTGGATCAGGTGCCATGGTAGAGTGAGCATCCCCTGCTGACCGGTCACACCCGCCTATGCTTCTTGTCAAGATCGGAAAATGAGGTACAAATCAGTGTGTAAATCCAGTGTATGAATAATGGACTAACAAGGAGTATGTTAAACGTCAGTCAGCATTTGACACAATGATTAATTGTATTTGATGACATGGCCATTATACTGACCATAGAACTTACAAAATGATGACTTTAAACGAAACAGCTTATTTTCCTGATTGATCATATTGATTGTCAAAAGCTGACCTTTTTGGAATTTGTTTTTATGTAGAACATGTAATTGTGTATAGTATCAATTACGATATATAATTATATATATACCCCTTAAGCATTGGATGAAATTATATTGTTTCAGAATTGATTGAAGAAAAAGATTAAAAAATCAAAGTCATCATGGTTATCATAAAGCTTGGTTGTTAGGTAACACATAGTTCCATTTAAAATTATTGACAAAAATTACATACCATGAATAATTATTTCAAACTTTATTTTTTTAATTTTGGTCTTTACTTGATTATGACAGCGTTTACATTCAAAACTGTCAGTTCAGTTTATTCTTACCTGTACTAGGTTGGTCTTTACTTGATTATGACAGCGTTTACATTCAAAACTGTCAGTTCAGTTTATTCTTACCTGTACTAGGTTGAAGACCACAGCTTTCAAAAATGTTTCTTCACAGACTCAAGGAAATATTTCTTTAATAATATTAAAATTCAATGAAAGAATATTATCTGAAAGCAAGTATTATATTTATATGTTACATTTTATTTTGTTGTTTAAGGATTACAAAACAAAACGGAAAAAATGCAGAATCTTTTTATTGTATTTCTACATAGTTTAAATAGAATATGTATTTGAAATAACAGAATGTAAATAAACTTACTAAAACGATCCCAGCACGGGACATGAGAGGACGTAATTAACAGTCAAAAAATTGTCTTTATACATATGCATAATGAAGATTAACAATGGCCATGAATCAATAACATATGATGACATGCAATAGTCTTTCATAGAGTACAAGAATTGTATACATGTCGAGAAGATTTATTTAAATTTCAGAAACAAGGTTGCTTACATTTTTTTACGATAATAAGGTAGCAACACTGGATATTTAAACTATTCAACTGTAGCGGAAGAATATATTTCCTCCACTACAAAATGCTTGACCTAACAACAAGTAGTTCACACCTAGAAGACCCGATTATCCATAAAATCACACAGAAAAGGACGACAAAGACCCCCTGCTAGGAGCGATCAGTTTCAACCCAGCAATAGGGAGATTAAAGATAGAAGACTGTACAAGATCGCACCCAATTTACCCCGCCAATACATTACCGTGATGCTACTTCACTCGGGTCTCGGTAAATCTGGTTATTATTATCAGCCTATTATATCTACCTATCTACCTGTAATCTACCTGTACTCGGGTTCCCTCGGGGACTACCTTTCTTTCTGCAGGTTATGGCACTGAGTGACCGTGGGTGTCGTGTTGGGTAAGCTGATTACAAAGCACCTTGAACCGTTTGAAGGATAACATTATAATATTTCCTTTATAAAATTGATCTAAATTTTGTGTACCATTTTTTTTTAAAGAGAACTCGTGATATATTGTAGAGGTAATTTAATTGTAATGACATGTATAGCAAAATTGCAAACAATTCAAAATAATTTAAATATTGAATTCTTTTTTTTTTCAATTTCAATTCAAATTTCTTTGTCCGTTTGAATACAGCGATTTAAGTTTATTTTTTTCGGTATGAATGAGAGTATTTATTTGGTTTATTGATTAAGCGTACATATTTCTTATATCTGAATCTCAAGCTGAAGACAGTTTATATATTTATATATTTGTTTTTCTCGTGTTTAGATATATTACAGGAGTTATTATCTATTCAGGACAGATGATACAAATAATTTCTTAGCTCAGTGCTAAAAGTATAATATAAACTAAAGTGTGATTAAAATAAACCAATCTAGGTTAATTTTATGAGGAAAATCAAAATCATGAAAAATCAGAAAAATCACATAGGCTGATTTTTCGATTTTGCATACCTTCAAAAATTCACCTAGTTGGTATATTGTTTTAAAGTTTATATTAAGCTTTCTGCACTACGCTAACATATTCTGAATTTTTTTCATCCGTAAACCGTTGTCCCTTTTTTTTTTCATTTTAACGTTTTTTACTAAAAAATATAAATAAATAAAGTGTTTAAAAAGATATTGAAGCCTGTTATGAAATTATCACACGTTTCAAACTATCGTTGATGTCCTTGGCATACTCTACTTACTAAACAGCGATTCCGTATCTTTACTTTTTATTTTGAAATAAAATTGTAAATTTAGATTTTCAACATGTAGTCTAATATGTCAATAGTCCCCGCCCCCTGACGTCAAACATAAAGACATGCAGCTGCACTAGATTTACATGCATATGAGGCCTTCTAAGTGTCTGTCCAATCTATTGGCGAAATTTTTGTTCCTGAAGAATGATCACGAAAATCAACACATCTAGCTTTCAGAGTTATCGCAGAGAAAACAAAAAGATATGTAAATATATCTAAGTCGATGCAATGGTAACATCGTGAGTGAAAGATTGTAAGAATTGGTACGATTTAGTTCATACTTGGACCTTTGACACGGATACTGGTTATACATACTTCACCCTGCTGACATATGATCACGAAACTATTGATAAGAGATTTCAAAATATATGACATTCATGACATAGGGGTGCAAACAAGCTATATTATATATAATTATAGCCTTTTGATGAGGTCAATCAGTATTTATTTAGGGAATGAATAATTACTTTTTAAAGATATGTATTGGATATATGCCGAATACAGTTCTGTATTAAAAAATATCAGACAGTTTGAGGCCCGTTAGGGCCGAAAACTGTATAGGTAAAATTTTGGCTTTTATTTAATTAAACATTAAATTGATTTCATCGGAATTTTAAATGCAAGTGCCTAAGTCATAATCAAATATCTTATTTAATCATTATAAATTTCTGAGTTTTTGTTTTTTAAATATATATATTTTCATTATAAATTTCAAAGCAAATGGTCGGAATAATAAAGTATGTATCTATAGAATATTTAACCAAAACAGAATTATTAATGATTTAACCACAATTTTTCTTTCTCTATATTTGATTCACATTTAAACACTATATATATTTTTGTCGAGTAGAATGTTTTTGCAAAAAAAGTTTAAATTGAATCCAATCCTGTTTTTAGCAGGTGGTACAAGGATTTCAATGAACAAAATTGTAATGTACAACTGTAAATTATGATATTAACTGTAAAATATCATGTAAAAATTCTAAGTTACCACCCTTAGATAATTATATTTATCAAACTACAACTAACTTGAAAAAAAACAAAAACATTTCTATTAAAAAGACATATGATCATTTTTTCCTAAGATCTTCAACTGCAAGGAATTAAGTACGAAACTTGAAGGGAAATAAAAAAAAAATTAATTAACATGATTTTGCTAATTATTAAAATGCACTTACCTTTGTTACATATGTGATGGTGAGGCCTCCCTATTACAGAAGTAGCGACCAATAGAACCATGAATAAACCTACTGCATACATTCTCTATTTACCACACACAGCTCTCGGGGAAACTGTCAATATCTTTGATCAACTTGATTTAATACTTAGATAGTAACTATTTTTCGTTTTATAGGCATCCCTCACCACTCCTTTTGTGAGCTTAGAGTAGGTCTATGATGACAAGGCTTACTTTTGTAGGCGTACTGTTGGGTACTACTTTTACCATTCTCTTTCAGTAGCTGGTCAGTTAGAGGCGGGGGAAACTGATTGCGCACGCAGTCATTCGTGTCAGCTTAGTCCAGATTTGAATCATAAAAGAATTGATGACGAGGACTCTTTCGAAGGTTTTTTTGTTGTACAAGGATTTTTTACTTTGGGATTTTAATATGTACGTATTTCTATCTTTATTTAGATGCTATCATTTATTTTTGTTAAACCACGCCAAAATAAAACGCATGTTTTAATCTTTTGACCCACTTTTCATGTAATGCTGTTTCGAATTCCATATATTTCAATTCTTTTAAAATGCAAAAAACAACATGTGTAATGTAAAACTTGTATATGGACCTTAGAGAAAGACCGTCGACCAAACACGAAGTTCGAGGTCGCTTTGCTTTCTTTAAGGTCTATATCACTAGGGATTGTACCGATTCAAAAGGCTATCCCCGGAAGGGTTGTGATTTTTTGGGGGGTAAAAGTTGATATAAAATTGAGTTGCCGTTTAATCCACCTTTCTAATGGTCGAGATTTTTCATATCTGGCGTTGTAATGTAACTGGTATTGTGACGTCACAGTTTCAATTATCAGCTGGAGTATCAAATTGAAAAAAAAAGTTTATGAAGACCTTTGTGATATCAAAACTATTGTTGATCCACAGAAAAGGGCTCAAAATGATTAAGATGCTTAATCTGAATTTTTCTGCAACTAATTACTGTAATATTGTATTATGTTCTGGCTGAATAAGCAAAAGTAACAAGTAGATTGATATGTATAAAAATATATATATATATCTCAACGCTCTCATAAATAAATAAATAAATATCAATGATATGACACACAAAATATACGTATAACAAGGCAGAAATTAAAAGGATACCTTTCTCTCTCATAAGCATACTTTTAAAAATTTATCATGTGCATCGACATTCATCAAATCCTATCATGTTTATAAAAAAACATCTGAGTCTTTTACGCCAATTCATTTAACATACATTTAAACTCCTACAAACATACATGATAATTAATAAGGCCTATCATATCTAAAAGCATCAACAAAGTCATTCAGACTAATAAATTACTTGCATATCAATGGTACAGTGAAGAAAAATGACAACAAATATAAAACATTTTTGAAATTAACTCAATTTACTTACTATTCAACTACCTCCAAAGCAAAATAGATATTCAGTTTTTTCCCCAAACCCTGTGCTGTAATTTCTTTTTTATTCTTTAATGATCAAAATAAAACAACTTATCTGAATTTGAATTTTTCATCTAAAAGGTAAGAATAACAAAACTAATCTCAAATTATTAATATGTTATTAATAGTATTCTTAAAACAGTTAATTGTAAAGAGTACAAAAATGGAATTCTAAAAATGATCGCTTATTGTACACATATTTTTTTCTCAAATATTTACACGAAGAAATTGCATTTCAATGAACTGGGTCGTTAAGAGAGCGTGGTGTTTTATAAACAGATTCTATGAAATGAAATTAACTTTTTTTGGAGGGGGAAGAAGTTAAATTTCACTTTTAGCCTCATACCTTAATACGCGTTGAGGTTTATTTGTGCTGATGAAAACAGATGGTTCAGTATCTTAGAATTTTGGGGAAAAAAGCATAACAGAAGTTTGATTTATTTTTAAATGAAATGTGTGGAAAAAGAGCAGCTATTAGTTTAAATGAAACATTGCATATGAGACATTTTGCAGAAAATTAATCGTTCTGATAAGTATAATATTTATATATTTAATTGAAAATCTCGCTTATTTTAATTAATATTAATCAATTTTTTAAAAGAATTAAGGGATGTGATTGAAATATCATATGTATCTGATGTTTTCGTTGTTGTATCTTGTATGTCTTTCTGTAATGTCTTTAACAGAACAATATTATTTAAGAAAAAAAAATTATTCTTAAATTTCATCATACTGAGATTCAACTTCAGATAAAGCTACCACTGACAGAAAAGACGCCACTCCATCACGATACGACAAGAGCACACGTTATCGGCTTGGGATGCTCTCTCCTCCAAATCACCTGATCCCATTTCTGATGCTTTGGAAGTGCCATGTTCGATATACTCCCACTTTGTATTTTTAAAATGGACTTTGAGCTTGAATACTGATCATGGTCTTCATACCCATCTGTTTTGTATTGAAATATTTGACTTTAAAAAAGCCATAATGGTAACTGTGATAAACGTGAAGTGTTCAACTTTTTTACGGTCAATTTTTTTTTACGTATGTAGCAATATACCCTTTTCATCTGCATATGCATATGTTTCCTATTTGATTGATTATGCAAGCAAGCTGTTCATACAATCATTATTAAAGTTTTAAAAAAGCAAGCTTTAAAAAGATGATGAAACAAAGTCCCGTGTTAAGTCTTCATTTCGGAAATTCCTTGGTCTAGACAAGCAAACACAATTTATTATTTAGCCAAAAGCTGACTTATCTGAGCCGGCTTAACACTTATCGCATTATTACTGATTGTACATTATCAACACTCTTTCTACAGATTTTTCCCGTTCTTCCCGGGGAAGAAAAGAAGCAAACGACAAGTGTGTTCGATCGACAGGAGATGCTCACTCCCTCTTGTCATCTGATCCTTTACCTCATGTTTTTAGAGGTCTGAATTTGCTCTGTTCCGGATTTGTTTTGTTCAAATAGACGTAACTTACTGTTCTTTATCTCCATATTTCATTAAATGAAAAATATCTTTAAATAACATTTCAATTACAAAACTTAAATATGAAAATGACGTTTTGATTTAAACTGTATTTCCCTAATTGATACAGCATGTTTAATTGTCTTTTTATGCTTGTCGCAGGTACAGACAAATTATTCATTTTTTTCAATATTTTCTCTGATTCAAATATTTTTTTCTTCATAATTTAAATTCCAAATAATTGTACAAAAGTCCAACGCCAAATGATATATGAGACATTTTGCAGAAAATTAATCGTTCTGATAGGTATAATATTTATATATTTAATTGAAAATCTCGCTTATTTTAATTAATATTAATCAATTTTTTAAAAGAATTAAGGAATGTGATTGAAATATCATATGTGCCGAATTGCCTTAAAATATGCTATTTCGACTTAGTTATTATCTATCGAATTCCATTTAATATAAGCATAAAGTTTACACTTTATATGGAATACCCTCCTTAAAATTTAAATAGCGTGTATGTTCTTTTAAGAATCATTCTCACAATTCAATAGACTTAATATCTATGAACACATTGAAGCACCATAAGAAGATATGTAACATAGATAATGAGTCACATCACAGTATATGTAGGTACACCCCTGGTGAGAGCACTTGTCTTCTGATATAATACCAGGACAATGACGAAACCTTAAGGGATCAAGCAGCACTAACCCACGGACACTACAGTCAAAAGCAAAAAGAAGCAGCAGGAGTCTGATCCGTTCAAAACTAAGAAATCCGATTGCACTTACTCACTTTCATTCAAACAAGGACACAGTTCCTTCAGATTACGTCACAGGGTCAGAAGCATGAAAGACAGTTTTTGATTGGATAATCATTATCACAGATGCACCAAACATCGCACAAACAATCAAAGGATTTATCAACGATGCGGTCTGGAGACCTTTTCTGTCCACAGACACCTGTTCGTTCTGCTATATATTCCTTTTAATCTTTTCTTTGATCTACTTTCCTTGCAAAGCGGCACATTTTTGCGGTCGCACTGATTGAACTTCAGAATAGATCACAAAAAAATTACATTGAGTTTCTCAAATTGTTGATGAGGTCTTTATGTCGCAAAATCTATATTAAAAAAACAGAAATCATAAGTCACTAACAATCTATATTAGGTGAAATTTAATGTTTTTTCCTAGCTTAACGTTCCTAATTTGAAACTTTGAAATTATAGATTTAAACATTTTTTTCTTCGCTTAACATTTGCATATACGTTACATATGCAAATGATAAATGTGTTTATTTTATTTATTTTCATAGATTGTAACAATGTGTCTTTTTACTCACACAGTTGACGATTGCCTTGATGTATTTTGCCTTCACAAAATCATCATTGTCCATTCTATTTATCTTGTGTAAAAAGTCTGAAAAAAAGAAGAACATCTATAACTCACTTTACAATCCATATAAAATTGCATGTTTCAGAGCAATGCAATTTGAGCAGTAACCAGAGAAATAATATCATGTTAAAAGGAGTAGCATGTAGCAAAACTTACAAGATTTTTTAACTTACTTTTGTAGGCGTACTGTTGGGTACTACTTTTACCATTCTCTTTCAGTAGCTGGTCAGTTAGAGGCGGGGGAAACTGATTGCGCACGCAGTCATTCGTGTCAGCTTAGTCCAGATTTGAATCATAAAAGAATTGATGACGAGGACTCTTTCGAAGGTTTTTTTGTTGTACAAGGATTTTTTACTTTGGGATTTTAATATGTACGTATTTCTATCTTTATTTAGATGCTATCATTTATTTTTGTTAAACCTATGTCGTGTTTTTTCTATTTAAAAAATGAATTTACCTATTATAGATGTGTGAGGATCTTTTGAAAAATTATTTATTTCATTAACGTATTATTGTATAATCGTATTTTTTTCCAAAGATTTTTGAAAACAAATTGGTTTACTCATATAGTTTTGTTTTTCATGCACAAACTTAATTCTAAAATAAAGCATGACACACTGAATATCTTGCTTTACATTTCCTAATCTTGGTTTAAATTTTAAAAATGTTTGTTAAGAAGTAAAAGAAATCTTCGTCTTATCAATGATCATGTCGTTGCATCATTCTTTGTTTTAGTTTTATAAACAAAAAGCATGAATTTGTGTAGTTAATTCTGTAGATATATGTGGACACAATGATGTGCAAATGAGACAATACGACTGAAATGCTAACAAGTACCTTTATCAGATTTTTTTTAAAAAATGATTTTAGATCAGTAGTGGTATTCGTTCAAAAAGGCAATGATTATTTTGACTTTGTTTTGCTAAAGATGTGAATTTGATGTATTTATTCCGTTTTTTTTTTTACAATATCTGATCATTGTTCACATCAGGCAATGAAGTTTTAAATAATTAATTAATATCTTAAAGTATTATTTAACATTATTTTTCGCAAAAGTCCATTTATTATTTATTTTTATCTTTTAAATGAACCTCTGATAATGATAACTGGTTGTTAACTTCCCATTTTAGTCGAATTATTTCTTTTTTAATGCAAACATCTAAGGTGTTATATGTCATGAAGAAACTTTTTTTCCTTAATTTTCTTTATTTATTTTTCATTTTTATGCAATTACAAATCATTTACATCTCTCTCTCTCCCACTCTCATACCTGTTGGAAAAGTACAAATGCACACAAATATGTTTTATACAAAAATAGACATATGAACATACACAATATGAAATAAACTGATTATCATAAACATATTCAATAGTGATATTACGAGTTATTGTTAGATACATCAAAAAGATAGCTGAAATACTCGAAATATTTGTACTAACTGTGAGTAGGTTTTGACCCTAACTCTCTGAGTTACACATTCATATTTACCAGGCGGAGTCATAGCAGACTTAACATGATTTCTTTCAATGACGTCTTGGTATAAATTATATATAAATTCAATCATATAAGTACTTTTAACATCAATGAACAAGATCTTATATTCATAATCTGTTTAGATGGTAGAGCTTTCATTTAGTGTTCAATTATTTGTACCCCCCTTTCTAAAAAATTCAAAAAACATTATGATAAAATTCTCTGCATATTTATCAAACTAATACAAACCATTTCTTCTATTAGCACATGATATAAAGCTTTTGTCCTCTATTCTGTTTTCATTCATATATGTAAAGAAACTTTCAATAAGTTCTGTGCGACATTTAATAACCCTACTCAGCTGAAATCGTTACAATGTTACATCATCACAGAAATTCACCTATTATTTAAGTGGCGCTAACCTCAACAAAATACTTTAATAATTGGCTTCCGCATATAAGTGTGCTTCTCATCTTACTGCTGGGATCTCTTTGTTCTCAATGCAAAACCTTAAAAGCTGATAACACTAACCGGAAACAATGTGTACCATACACCTGTATTTGTGAATATTTTTTTCACTTTGTTTGTTGAACTATTTAATTTCAACTTTATCTTTATGCTTTCAGAATTATTCAGATGTAATTCAAATTTTTTTTATGAATATCAATGACTGACTGATCATGTAAAAATGCCATTTTCAATGACTTTAAGTATAATAAAACATCAAAAATATTTTGGTATTTACCATGGATTCTTTTGTATTTTTTAAGTGAAATGTAGGTGGCAACATTTATAAATAAACCACAATGAATTTGTATGTTTTCCCCCAAAGACACCACTACAGATAACCGCATTTTAAAGTGATTCAATTTCAATTTGTATGATATAAAAAAGAATAGCATATTACATACCAATCATCTAACTGTACATTCTTTTAAAAAATCAAAGAAATCTTCAAAACATTTCTCTTTATCAAATATATTTTACAAAATATATATAAGTAATAAGTTAACGATTGAAAATTCAAAGTTATTGCATTAATAATATGACTTGTTTTACTTGAACAGGCTCTGTATCTATGTTTGAAATGCTTTCAGAATCCAATTTTGATTATATTTTTTTTAGTTCTTTGACTTTTTTTTTTAGAGGTGTAAGCATATTTTGAATTTAAATTTAGCTACTTCACAGTCCGTGAACCAGATGCTAATTAGAAGTGAGCATAATTTAAAATTTCATGAGGAAAACTAATGTTTTGTCATTTTGATTTGGTTCACCTGGGAAATTAGAGTAGATTCTGAATGGATCACAAAAGATGATTGATTCTTGTTTAGCCTAGAGATATGATGATATGAGATTCCAATGTTTTAATCCTCTAGTTAATTAATAAAAAATGGATTCCTAAACGTGAAAACCGTTTGTTATTTATATATACACGTATTTGCCTTATAAATGATTTGATACACAAGTATATGCTTCGCAGTTTCTTATGCGATGCAGGGTTCTTGGAGAGAAAAAAGAAAGAGCACGAAACCAAAAATGGTGTTGCGGGGATTTTAAGCTTGTTAAATGTCATCATGTTCAAAATCTAATTACCCTTATCATCAGTTAAAAGCATTCATTTTAAGGTTGATACATGTAAGGAGTGGACTTCGATTTGGTACATTTTGTGACTGTTTGAGCCTTGATTTTTAATTTACATAAGAATTTAACAAAGAATTTCGGAAGCCTATTTGAAGAATATGTCTGTTACTTATTAAACTTTATGATGCCTTTTGAAATGTACAATCCTTGATAACAGGTGAAAATACATAGCCTTTTATCATACTTACAAATATGTAAAGGTGTCTAAGTTTAAAGCATTCTATCAATGAAGTCATTCATCGTCATGCTAGAGTAAAGAAAAGGTACACTTTTAAATGAATGAAGGCCCATGTCAGCATATTTACACCTGACCGATTTAAATTCTGGAAGAACACACACAAAATACTTATAAAAACATCAGAGAAAAAAGAAAGATTCACCTAATGATCTGTTACACACGCTGTATTTTAAAGAGACACATTTGGAAAATGAAAATGAAAAATCTATTACAGACAATTCAAGATATAAACATTGTCTAACATGTACCGATTGCTTTGAAAAATCAGTCAATTTCTGACTAGATGATGAATTATATTTCCTGACAAGATCGGGGGAACATTTTCGTTTGGAAAAATGAGATATGATGTTTTGAGTCTTCAGCGGAGTTATGTGTATCCGGTTGGTAATGGTGTATGAAAATGAGGAACTGTTTTCAAGCTCAAAGCCAATTTAAAGTAATACAAACCGGGAGCAGAGCAAACCCAGATCTCATAGACATCAACGCGTGGGATCCGATGCCATAAAGAGGGAGCATCCCCGGCATATAAATCACACCTACCGTGTGCCTCTTGTCAAGATCGGGAAATAACGTGAAATATCGTCCGAAATTCAGTGTGTAATAATGGTATAACAATTAGTATGAAAACCTCAGTCAGCATTCCACTAAATGTTTTATCATATTTGCTGACAAGGTCATTGTATCGATCAAGGGATTTACGAAATGATGACTTTAAACGAAACTGCTGATATCCTTTTTTCATGAAGTTGTTTATCAGTAATTTACTACGTTTAAGAAATTGTTTAAACGCAGAGCTTTCTCTTGCGCTTCGAATCAACTGAGAGATATAAACACCGTTTGCAGGTGATAAGGGTATATCGCCGCTTGAAAAGTTAAGGTTAATATGTTCATCATAGCGTTTGGTTGTTGGGCTGCCATGAAGTCTTTTTCTCTAATAAAATACCTAAATTATATGAAACAGATGTGACAGACTCTGTGGTATCTTTTATTCCAAGCTCACTTGGATATATCGTATCGACATAAGAATGGAAATAACCATTTGTTAACTGATAATTCGCATCGATATAAATTAATGGGGAGCTGAAGGCCACAGCAATTGTTTTCTTTCTTTCACGTTTACTATAATACATAAAATATTTTATAATAATACAAAAACTATATTTTAAATATTGAATAAATAAAGATGGTTTTGTTCAATATTTTATAATTTATTGATATTAAAAAACGCATTTCCTTTTTGGAAATACCGTTCACGGTAGCCCAGTGGTAGAGCGTTCGCTTCGTGATCGGGAGGCCCGGGTTCGATTCTCGTTCCCGGCGCCGCGTCAAACCTAAGACGTAAAAATAGGTAGCGACTGTTCCTTCGCCAAGCGCTCTGCATCAGAAGTGAAAGTCACGGGTCTTTCGGATATGACCTTAAAAACGTAGGTCCCGTGTCACGGTAGGCGCTGGCACGATAAAGAACCCTCACTGCTCAATGGCCCTGAGTGCCGAATATAGGTCTAAATTTGAAGCCCTTCCCCGGCATACGGTGACGTCTCCATATGAGTGAAAAATTCTCAAGAGGGACGTTAAACAATATATAATCAATCAATCAATCAATCAATCCTTTTTGGATACAGTGGAGCTTAATTTAGCCGGACGCTTTGGTTCCTAGTCAATTTGTCCGGATATGTGAAGCGTCCGGATACCTGAATCACCAGTTAAAAAAGACAATATAACATTTAAAAATTTCGTCCCGATGAAAAATCGTCCGGAGACTGAAGCATCCTTACCTATCACAGTAGGGGTGCCCCAGGGATCTACTGCTATTTTTATTGAATATAAATGACCTTCCGTTTTGTGTCAATCAGTGTAATATTGATATGTTTGCAGATGATGCAACTCTGCATTTATATGATAACAATGTACATAATATTGAAACATTTTTGAATTATGATTTATGCGAAATTGAAAACTGGTGTTTACAGAACCAAATGATTCTGAACACAAACAAATCAAAATCTATGCTTATGTGTACACAACAAAAGAGATCAAAGTTAGATATTCCGGAACTTCATACAGAAATTTCTGGAGAAAAGCTTGAAAATGTTAATGTTGAAAAACTCTTAGGCGTCCATATTGATCAAAATCTTTATTATAATTATGTAGATTCAGTTTGTAAATCCTTAATATACAAGTTATTTACACTTCGTAAGATTAAAAAATTTCTTCCATTAAATACCAGAAAACTTTTTTATAATGCATATATTTTGCCTTCAATAAACTATTGTCTTACAATTTGGGGCAATGCATCTAAAACTAGCATTGAAAGAATTCAGAAACTTCAGAAACGGGCTGCTAGAATTATTCTTGATGCAGCACCCGACGAACCATCAAAACCATTGTTTGAAAAACTGGGATGGCTAAATGTGTTTGAATTAGTCACACTACATAAGTGTATTTTATTGTACAAAACTTTCTATGGTATGAGCCCTGAATATCTCCAGGACCTTTTTTTGTTTTTCATAGCCATGATTCCTATTCCTTACGTTCAGAATTAAATTATAACCTTCGTTTACCAAAACATCGAACAATATTATTTACAAAAAATTCTATTCAACATTCAGGTGTAAATTTATGGAATAACCTGCCATTACATGTAAAATTGTCACAAACTTTACCTATTTTTAGACGAAATGTAGAAAAAATTATAATTAGCCAACGTCTGTAAATAAATGTTTGAATATGTCCTTGTATAAGGTGTTTAATTATTACTATTGTTTAAAACAATGTCTCCTGAACAATTAATATTGACTTCTTTATTTTGAGTCTATATCTAATTTAGCTGTACATTACATTTCATTATTCATGTATTAATGAACTCTACATGTTTTACCTTTGATTGTATCATTTTATGTAATATGTTGTTTGAAATTAGAAGGCCCCGGGGAAGAATAGTACCTTGTACTAATCGGGTTACCTTCTCTAAATAAAGCATTATTATTATTATTATTATTATTATTATTATTATTATTATTATTATTATTATATCTGAGGGTCCAATGTATATTATATTTACTTTGTTTGTCTCGGGAAGATCTGGTCGACATTTGAAGGAAAATATTTTGTCTGGAGAATGACGTCAAATATTTATCATCTAAGAGCATCCATATGCATGAAAGTATTAAGATAATCGGGATTTTATATGTTTGTTCTTTTATGTTTAATGGGCGCTACTGTTTCTTACTGCGTTTTGATAATGCTAAGAATAGTAAAAAATACACTGATCTCGTAACTAAGTACAATTACAATTACATTTTGCAGCTATAAAAGTGGTAATCACTCTTATTTCTATTAATAATAAATCCATATTCCTTCGATCATTTATTTCTATCATTAATAGATTACATAGAGAGATGACATTTTTGTAAGTGGATTTTTCATGCAAAAATGTGTAGAATTCTATCAATGAATGGAATTTTTATGAATAGAGTCATACGTACGCATCAATACAGTTGGGTAGTGAAGGAATGTCAATCTATCTAAAACATTAACAAAAAACAGGTTTCTGTTACCAAGTGTGAGTGAGTATAAATGGATAACAGCTTAGTTAATGAAAAAAGGTTAACAATGATCGGTCTAAAAACAAATATTACTAGCTATAATCTAGACCCTTTAACAAAAATTTAACACGTAAATTTAAATGTTTTTTTATGATCAATGCTGAATAATAGTTAAATTAGACGACCTGTTCTACATGTATATTCCTAGGAAGCAGAATTATACATAAACTTCTACATTAGTTAATTAAATACTTACTGCGGCCTTCAACTTGACATTGAGATATATTGATGATGTATGATCAATTAACAATTGTCATTTCCATTCGACTCGAAATAAACCCCAGTCCACCTGAAATAAAAACAAAACCTGCTCAGTGTCTGTCAGTTCTGTTTCATATTATATGGTTTAAATGACTATAGGCGAGATGTGCCAACTATCAACAATATTAAATGATAAATCAGATGACTAAAGCTTCTCTAACGTCAGTTTTGTTTTATTTTTGTAGTTATATCCCTGTATCTTCTGTATATGGGTTTGTTTTCTGTTGTCCAGTTTATTTGATGCTCTAGGTATGATCAATATGGATTTAAACGACTTCGTAAGAGACAGATATTCCGCAAATTCCATGGAAACATTAATAGACTTGTTAGCAAATATAACTTATTATTTGATCACATTTTTTCGATATCGTTCTTAATAACAATTATAATTATACCTCTTTTTTCACCATATAAAGTTATCACTATTCAAGTGGCTATTTCCCTAAGATACTATTTCCCCATCTGAGGACTTTTTACCTGAAAAAAAAATCAGACCTAATTCTCTGGATCACTTCATTATGAATATTTATGAATAATTTAATTCTGTTAATATTCTAGTCTCTGATTGGTTGATATCCAAAAAGAAACACAAATAATTTCTTTTAAACCTTATTATACTTAAATTAGTTAGCCAAGAATAATAATTAGCGTCATTCTTTAAATCATTCTGATATTAACATTATTCTTCGATTTCCTCTATTTTGATTCGACGAGAATAAAATCAGGAAAAATTTTGCACACCGATAAGTTTCTCATTAAAATCGTATCGTTAATCTCAACTCGGTCAAGGGCATTTTTTTTTGGTATTAAACATTGTCGTTTTAAGGTTGCCGACTGGGGTTTTATTGTGTGAAAACTAAAAAAGCAAAACTTTTAATTTTTATACCATAATTAACTTACATTAACTTCAGTTAATGACATGACAAGTTTGGGAAAAACTATCGTCCAGGTATTTTTTAAGGGACTGTCTCAAAAACACGTATATTTACTATAGGATTATATAGGAAAATGCCAGTTTTTAGCACTTTAAAAAAATTAAACAAATACTACAATAGACGTCTTGTTCAAATTATAATCATTGATAACTAATACTATACTGCAAATTATATGTAAGAAACACAAAATTCTACCGTCTTGTTAACCAAAGGGTGCATCTCAAAATACCAAAATATTAACGAATTTTCCTGTTTTTATAGAGAATTAAAAATATAACGGATGCAAAGGATTTGTATGAAAACTGAAGAAAAAGTATGGAGATATTCTGAAATTCTTATGTTTTAAATTTCAAGAGCGTATGTTTATTAAGTTTTTCGTTAATAACATTTTGTTACCCCTTTCTTTGAGAGCTTCAGTTTATCATAACGTCAAAAACACACTGTAACGACGTCATCCGACCTATCAATTGCAAAATCAGTTATATGAAATTACAACTGCATTTTTAAACCCGTATTTTCTTAATTTTGTTTAATTTTAACAAGTAAGCGAAAAAATATTGCATTAAAACAGTAAAAAAAAATATTTTACGCAATGAAAACCACAGTCGGCCCCCTTAAACAACATCAAACAGTTTAATGAATTCATTCTTTTAATGTTTGACAATTTAGTTTTAACGTCATCGCCGTCTATCTCCAAAATTTCCACCTTGTAGAACAAAAAGGGAGTAACGCACAAGGAGATTTTGATGTTATGTTACTATGAATGTATCAATGACTTTAAGACATTTCGTCATAAAATAGCTTGAATTCAAGCAAAACGAAAACGACGATAATTCTTAAAATTTTCAGCGAAAGTATTTTTATTGGTATTGTTGCATTCTATGTTGCATGAGTCACTATTATTTTTATGAATCTAAATTATTTTTAGGTCTGAATCGCCTTAGTTCAATAAATCTCCTATGAATGTTTCGATATGATAGACTGATCTAACTTTATACGTATTCTAACCTCTGATTGGTTTTATACCCAAAACGAACACAGTTTTTTTTTGTGCCAAATCTTATGCATGAAAAGAAGAAAACATTTCTTGTGGCCTTCAACTCTACATTTAGATATATCGACGACGTATTTTCAATTAGCGGTTGTAATTTCATTTCCTATGTCTATACGATATATCCTGGTGAGCTTGAGATCAAAGATACCACAGAGTCTGACACATCTCATTTATATTTGGGTATTGTACTTGAAAAAGACGTTAATGATAATCTAACAACTAAGCTATATGATAAACGTGATGACTTTCTATCGTCAAATTCCCGTATTTATGCACCAATATATCATTATCACCTGCATACGGAATTTATGTATCTCAGTTGGTTCGATACGCAAGAGTATGCTCAACCTAAAAACAATGACTTGTTTAAAACGAGGTAAATTATGACAAACAAGTTGATGAAACAAGAATATCAGAACAAGAAGTCTCGTTTAAAGGCATCATTTCGTAAGTTCTATTGTCGATACAATGACCTTGTAAGCAAATACAATTTATCATTGAGTCAAATGCTGAGTGACGTTTTTCACACTGATTGTTAGACCGTTATTTAAACACACTGAAATGCCGGCATCTTTTCCCCTTATTTCCTGATCATGACAAGGATCACACGGGGATACTCACTGCTCAAAGGCACCTGACTGATCCAACCTCTGATGTTTCGGAAGTCCGTGTTTGATCTGCTCCTATTTTGTATTGTTTTAGGGACCTTCGATTTTGAATACCGTTCGTTATCTCTATATGTTTCATTCTGTAAAACCTGGTTTGGTATGGGAACTCATACACACATCCATGACATCCAATTAAATCATTTGTAGCCATGCATTCCTCTCATTTCCAGTCCCTGAGATTTATGGAAAATTCTAGATTTAATAAATACCGGTATACCCTACCACATGTAAACAAACATCATGGCAATATTACTATTCAAGGAACTGCAACATTATTTTTTTTTACTTCTTTCTATTGTCCATTAATGAAATTTCATATCTTTTTTTTCTAGAAGCTTGCTTTATCATTTATTTCATTATATTAAATAAAACCAAATTACCATTTTTTTTAAAAATCATTTTTAAAAATCGAAGAGGTTTCAGATCTATTTTGAAAATAAATTATCTAAAAAATAAAAAAAAGGAATCAATACTATTTCATAAAAACACAATTATGCATTTAGTGCATACAGGATATTTGGAATATTTTAGAGGACCGTGTTTGCTTGGCTCATATTTTGTATAGTTTTATATTGAATACTGTTCGTTTTCTCCATATTCTTCATTTGAAGAGTAAAATTATGACGAAATGCTATTAAGTTAAAGTGGAAAATTGTGTTTAAAAAATTAAATACTGTGTAAAATGATAATTTTCAATTAATTTCATTCATATATTAATAAATTTCAAAATGTGTCCGAAATAAAAAGTAACAAAAAGATGGAACATATCCTTAATTCAAGTCATTAAATAGCAAAGAACATTAATCATCATTTTTCTTTCAAAGAATAATTTTCCAGCTGAGCATGAAAAATTCGGATACAGAATGAATAAACTGCATAAATCCTAACCAAATAACTCAAAGCATAAACAAGTCACATAATTTTTTTCCTCGAAACTACTCTAATTTCAACAAACTCATTCAGTTTTTCTGGCCTTAAAAACCGCAAATCTCCGGATAAATATTTTAACAATTAAACACCTAGCTTCTGCATTGAAATTCATAAGTATGAATAAAGAGTAGGAAACAGTAAGTTACAATTGTCGCAATGTAAACAGCAATCAAAACTTTTGGCGCTCAGTAGAATGCATGACATCATTTCTAACTCATGTGGGTGATTTTTAGACATTGTCTTAAGAGCAAATAGTTACCAGAATTGATGATATATTTAGTCCATGGGATGGATAAATATACCTATATAAATACTGCATCGAGGATATTGGAATGCATGCTCTTTTTGTATATCTTTCTTTTTCTCCATACGTGCTGTGGGCTTTTTTTTCCATCATGCATCTTAGAAACCTAGTCTTTTGTTATATTTTGTTGTTGTGCTCATCTTGTGTCGATGCAAACTGTGACAAAGGTAAGAAATATTATTTGTTAGGTATATATCTACGATTATCTATATTTACTTCTTTTTTTCTCCAAATACCAAGAATAACAAGGGACAAAAAATAAACCATATCAAACGAAAAGATAAATTAAAAGCAAACACGTTTTGAAATACAACAAATTCTATAAAACATTATAATGGAAGGTTATAAAAAAGGTAAAACTAAACACAAACATGCAGATATAATTACAATAACGAATTTAAAAAAAAATGGGGGAGAGAATCAAAATAAGTAATAAGTTGTATTTGGTTTATATCCACAACATTATAAATAGTAATGCATTGTCTTTCTATTAATTTTCCTTTAAATATTCAATCTTAAACAGCATTTTGGGCAAATGGCAGGTGTGAGTGGTTAAGGTCTTCCTGCTCACTCCTCCATGGGACCAAATGATTACAAGTGAAGTTTTGAGATAATTTGGAAAACGTAAAGAAATAAACGAAGCCGTGAAGATGACAATGAAAATTAAACAAAAGTTGATCCCAGCTCTGATAAAATTTTTTAAAAGTCTTTAATTGCTCTCCTCCCATTTTGTATTCTTTGACGGGCTATTGTGTTTTGATACTGTTCGTTATCCCCATATATATTCACCACACAGATAAAAATGTAATCTGGTTAAAATGATTTTTAAACGAAATATTAATAACTTGTTGTAAAACATACAACGGCTTGGCCTTCTGAACCTAATAATGTAAAATTCTTATATTGTTAAATTATAATATTGTAAATTTCAAATATTGTAAAATTCTAACATTGTAAAATTCTAATATTGTAAAATTCTAACATTGTAAAATTTTAGTATTGTAAAATTCTTATATTTCAAAATTCTCATATTGTAAAATTCTCATATTGTAAAATTCTAACATTGTAAAATTCTAATATTGTAAAATTCTTATATTTTAAAATTCTAATTATGTATGAATTGATCGAAGTTGTATAAGAAACAAATTTTGAAAATCAAAGTCAAAAAGAAAAACAAAACAAAAAAGGAAAAGATAGCAAAGATATACATTGTTTAGAAAAGTACTTTTGCAATTATTTTTTATTAAGATTTCCTA
The DNA here is from genome assembly GCA_003671525.1 of Saccostrea glomerata. Taxonomy (NCBI): domain Eukaryota; kingdom Metazoa; phylum Mollusca; class Bivalvia; order Ostreida; family Ostreidae; genus Saccostrea; species Saccostrea glomerata. The sequence continues at coordinate 472,164 of PRKT01000327.1, forward strand.
TTGGAAATTGTAGAAATAGAAACAAAAATTAGGAAAACTCTTGTAACAAGGAACTTCTTGTGGTTGTAATTGACAAATCTTATTTGTTAAGAGAGAGAGAGAGAGAGAGAGAGAGAGAGAAAGAGAGAGAGAGAGAGAGAATGGAAAATTAGCTAGAATGATTTCATCTCCATTAATTGAATTCTATAGTATTTCTCCTGATTTTTATGTCAAACCCTTTCTTGGCACTACCAAAGAAAAAATAAAGTCATCCGCCTTCGGTATAAATTTGCAATATGACGTCGTAGTTATGAAGGCGTGAGAACATATTCATGAGGTCTTTATGACCAATCAAATGCTCTCAAGTACTTTGATAAACTCGTTGAGACGAAGAGAATACTTGACGCATATTAATAATTCACAAGAGATATTTATATGTTTTAAATACCTAGTTAATGATTGATTTTAGCTTAATTAAATCTACATTAATCATTTGGCGTTGGACTTTTGTACAATTATTTGGAATTTAAATTATGAAGAAAAAAATATTTGAATCAGAGAAAATATTGAAAAAAATGAATAATTTGTCTGTACCTGCGACAAGATATTGTATATTATTACACGTTTGAATATGCGAATGTAAATTCTTTACGTTGAAAATAGAAACCGTTATTGAATGATAAAAAAATAAATGTTTTAATTCTTATATTGATGATAGATTTTACGGATGGCTAGAGTGGTTTTCCATGTTCCAAGACACAATGCCAGTACTAAATGAAAGATACCACGAAGTTTTATTAACGTTATCATTTCCATGGTTTTTGTTAGATCTATGGAGAATCTGAAGTTTTAATAACATTTTCATTTCCATGTTTTATGTTAGATCGATGGAAAATATCAAGTTTTATAAACATAATCATTTTCATGTTTTTGTAAATTGAATGTCAAAGGATAATTAAAACATAATCATGTTCATTGGTGATAAATGTTTTTAAAAATCTTATCACATGTTTTGTTTTCTCCTAAGTAAAATCTATGTTAAAATTGCTTTTCACAAAAATTGTTAGGAAAATATTAAGTGCAAAATCTCTGGTAACTTTACAAGATCCCTAACCCTCTCTTAGGTTTTTTTTAGAACAGAAGATATTGAAGAAATATAACCAAAAGGAACATAAACAAAAGTGACGTTAAATTGTATTTCTTAAAGCGGCTTTCAGTAATATATATTTTCCAAAGTCATTTCCCAAAAGAATTCAATTATATTTCATTTTAACCATCAAACATGTATATCTCTGCTGTTTAAACAGTTTGTCATTCGGTAACTATTCATTCTTGACTTTTGAGTTTAAATACTGTTTGTTATTTCCATATTTTGCATGAAATACATTATGAAATATTGATTATGTAAGTTGTACTTAAGATTTTTGTATGACCTTATTTTACATCAGACTTGTGATTCGAACGTCAGAATGCAAACGTCTTTGCATTTCAAAGAATTGCATTCTATTTTCTGTTCAATTGGTTTGTTATGCTGACATCATAGGCACTTAAAATCTGTCGTAATACGTTCAAATTTTACGCAATAATATTTTTTCGGAAAAGGGCTACATGTACTTTTAGCTAGCTTTATCAGATATAAATAATATTTATATATTTTACGTGTATGCTAGGTACTGTTTATTTTGTTCTTCATATATATGTGTTGTTACTGCCTTTTCCATTAAAGTGTTCGAAAAAAGGAGATGGAAAAACTTGTATATGAAAAGTGATCATGTGACCAAAGATATTAATAAAACACCTATTTAGTTGATTCAGGTGTTGATATCTGTTTTCTTGTATTTTTTAGCATCATCCCGGAATCCTCTAGATGGCTGTTAAGTAAAGGAAGAGAAGAAGAAGCCGAGGAAATTCTCCTCCATGCTGCTCGTGTTAATAACCGGAAACTTCCCGAAAAACTCTTTGATTACAATGAAATGTCCGAAAACGACCGATGCATTCCGGTGTGGCAACTGTGTGTAACGCCAAAACTTCTTTTCAGATCTGTGATAATCTTTTTTAATTGGTAAGAAACAGCTATGTATAGTAAAACAGGACAGGACAATATAATTATAAAGGGGTCAGGTCAATATATACAGAGAATGTGATCTAATCTGCTTTTAGGCAAATGTCAGAACAGAATTTTTTTAAGGATATCGTATTTAATGCCTTGTTCATTTTGTGATGTTTAATCTGTTCAGAAGCAGTAAAACATGCAGAAATGTATAGTTTCTTTATTTTACTTTTTTTAGTGTTATATGCATAAGAAAAAAAGCTTATCAGACAAGGCAGTGATTTAGCGATGATTTTTATTACCATGACGATATTACACGCATGAAATTATCTATAAACAGGATGGTTGTCAGCATGTTATATTTTGGCCTCTCTTTGAATGTCGGAAGTCTCGGTGGCGACATCTACGTAAACTTCCTGTTAACAAGTCTGGCTGAAGTCGTGGGGTACTCGATTCCTCTGGTAGCTCTCAAGTGCCTGGGTAGAAAACCGGTTTACGTTAGTGCTCTCCTGGTGGGCGGTGCTGCGTGTATTTTGACCATATTTCCCGTCTTGTACGGCAGTGCTAGTGAGTACACTCAATTCATAAACAAACATTTTAACACTAAGATTTAGTTAAACTATACCAAAAAATTTTCATATCAAGAATGATGCAGACCATTACGTATGTATATTTGCGATTGTTGAATTCTGGAATTGCTGGTATAAAATTACCACCCTTCTCTCCCGATTTTAAAAGTTAACCGTGACATTGTGATCACTTTTCAGGCGTGCAGTGGAGCGTTGTGGGTCTGTCTGTTATCGGGAAGATCGGGGCCTCCACTGCGTTTGCCACAATCTACCTCTTCTCTGCTGAACTTTTTCCTACCGTCGTCAGAAATTCCGCCATGGGAGTTAGTTCCCTGTGCGCTCGAATCGGGGGGATGATATCGCCATATATCGCCGTTATTGTAAGTAAATGATTGTACATATATATTATAGTGTTTTTACCTTACTTATTTGTTATTTTTTGTCGCCGTATTTTATTATACTTGAAAGAACATTTCGTATAATTAAAGATATTTTGCCAAATATATATGTTACAATATATTGCAATATACAGCTGTCATCATGGTTGTTGTTAGTATGAATAGAAATGTTGCGAAATATAACTTACTGCATATCAGCATATGAAGCTACATGTTTTTTTAATTACATGAACATAAAATATTTTAGATGTCTCTAATCTGAATTTTCTCCAAATATTATTCCTCTGAGGTCTGAGTTATTTTGTGCTACGTCCATATACCTGCCCGTAGAAATAAAAATTAATAACTAGAATCCCCTTTATTCATTCTCTCTATCTTTCTAGAACGAAGTTATAGGCGGAGATTTGGGAGTCGCCATGCCGCTAGTTGTGTTCGGCTTGTTTGCCTTTGTATCTGGATTGTTAGCGTTGGCACTTCCGGAAACTAAAGGGCGCCACCTACCGGAATCTATAAAAGACTCAATTCAGTACACTAAGTAAGTGCCTCAATTCTTGTGACCAGGATTGGTGCTGTTATTTACTGGAGTGATAATATATACAGTATGTAAATTACATATGCCATGTAATGAATGTTTTCTTTTTGCAGTCAAACAATAATAGTGGAACCCAGTGACGGAATGGACGCTTCACAACCTTTGACCCGTGATTTGATGACGGCACCAGATGGCGTAGTAACTATAAAAGACAAAAAGTAGAAAAAGGAATCTCATGATTAAGTTATCTTTTGTCCAAAATCACGAATGTTTTCTTCATACATAGTAGACAAAATGGTGCCACTTGCAGTATAAGACGAATTTTTGTTCGCTAGGGTCGGACCTCGATCTTTCACCGGAACAGGATCATTCTGCATGTATATTTATAGTGTCAGCATTGGAAAAAGATGTAGAAATTCATGTGATCTGAAAAAAGATAATTTCCACTTTTGCACATTTTGTTGGTGCATACCGTAATAATTTATCAGCAACTGATTCAACTGTATAAAGCAATACGCTGCCTTTAGAAGTAAATAAGAAAAGTCTCTGCATAGTCATAAGCGTCGGCAAGCTGACATTTAGTTTTATAGCTAACCCGAGTCAAAGCTTTTCTGATCAAAATTAGTCCGTTTTCTGTTGTCGAAAAATCGGTCATCAAAATCAAAACTTGATATTAAGAATAAGTCTCCGTGTATGCTAAATTAAATTGAAGTTAAACTGTAGGAGGAGTAGCGTTTTGAAAACTGTTTACAGACAGTAGACAAACAGAAAGCTAGACAGATGGACGACAAACACCTTACTGTCGCGTTAGCTGATCTCTGGCAGGTAAAGCTTCCATACGAGCAGCCAATGGTCCATATCGCTCACCTGAGCACTGCATGTGGCTAGGATAAAAGGAGAAATGTGTTCAGTATTAAAAAGTTTGAAACCCTTAGTTGTCCCAACCTATCCCTACCCCTAGAGGGGCGTGTAAATAATGTTAACAACCTTTAATGATACTAGGATATTTTTTTGACTGTGCACGAGGATTTTACCCTTTTGGTAATCTAAACAACCTAAGGATGCTTCCATATAAATATGACCGATCATGGCTTTAATTCTATCTTCCTGAAAAAAAGATTTTTAATTCTTATTCTTTGTATAGCTATGATCGTCCATTGTGAACAAACCATACCGCAAGGGGGAGCGATTTTTAAAATTTTGAATTTAATGATTTATCATACTATTTAAGGCTGTTTTCGTATAAATATGACCAATCATGACTTTGTTATTTTTGAGAATAATATTTTAAAACTTTGATCGTACATTGTGGCCCCGCCCGATACTCATGGGTTATAATTTGAACAGATTTGAATTTACACTATATGAGAATAATTTCATATAAATATGACAAATCGTCGCTTTGCTAATCTTGAGAAGATTCCTCCTATATAATTCTACATAAATTTTTCCTTCACCAGTGTGGTTCATGAGAAGATTTTTTAAAGATGAAATTTATTTTCATCGATTTGTAAATATCTCCCTTCATTAGCATACACTTGAATAATCTTTACCCGGGGATACTCTGTACCAAGTTTGGTTAAAATGAACAGATGAAAATGAGAAAAGTTTACGACGACGCCAATGCCCAACGACAACAGAAAACGGACTAATTTTGATCAGAAAAGCTTTGACTCGGGTTAGCTATAAAACTAAATGTCAGCTTGCCGACGCTTATGACTATGCAGAGATTTTTCTTATTTACTTCTAAAGGCAGCGTATTGCTTTATACAGTTGAATCAGTTGCTGATAAATTATTACGGTATGCACCAACAAAATGTGCAAAAGTGGAAATTATCTTTTTTCAGATCACATGAATTTCTACATCTTTTTCCAATGCTGACACTATTTAGAGAGAATCAGGAATAACTTACTCATTGTAAAGGACACAGCCAATAGACCTCCCACTGAGGCCCCCGAAAGGAACCGCAGGCACATAAAGGTCAAAAGGTCACTGACAAAGGTCACCCCGATATTAGGGATGATGTGCAAAGCAAGGCTCAAAAGAAGACCCTTCTTTCGCCCAAATCTACCAAAATAAAAATCAAATAAATCATTGCTCGAAAGACCAGAAAGGGGTTGTGATATGGTTAGGTCAAAATGAGGTCAGAATAATTCTCAGGACTATCAAATAACTTGGACAATGAAAATGTCAAGGTCGCATTAGAGCGGACAAAGCTCCGATGCTCTAACACTATCCGCTTGACTTCGATATTAGAACTACAGTGTACTATAGTGTGAATTATTCGAAGTGACTTCTGTAGCTACGTTAACTGTCTACCGCACGAGGGTAGTTCGAAAAGTTCGACTGATGCGATAGAATTAATACTATGTAGTCTATGCTTACAAATTTTTAAAGAACACCAAACAACAAATGTTGAGAGTTTTAGCTTGATATCTTGAATATCTATCAAAATATCCTAAAATAAAAAGAAACATCATATGATCACCTGGCGCTTTTCAGTTTCATGACGTCATGGTATCTTGGGGTCTGCATTTTCCACCTCACTTCCTTGGAGTTACCCCCCCCCCGTTAATTAAAGATTTAAACCTGTATTGTTTATTTAAGTGTACAATGTCATGATAGCTGATTTCAATTCATATTAAATTGTAAATAGATGTATACATAGTGAAAGATCCTCACTTGATTTTTTTTTCTTCACAATTAGCTCTATTATGTGTTAAACCGAGTCACATGTTGTCTGCAAAAATCTACAGTGTACAGTGCACGTCCTCTTTGATAGATGTTTAAAGCGCATGTCTGGCACGTGTACACGGAGAATCTATACGTAACATAAATTTTGCTGAGTGGCCAAATTTTCTTGACACCGGTAAAGAGTTGAATCAACATTTGTACCTCATGTTAAATAAACAAATTCATTTATAACCTCATGTGTGTACACAGATAAAACATTAGAACGATCGCCTTGAACATGTTGAAGGAAAGTACAAGACTTAAGTATGCATTTTCCTGCTTACATATTAACCTGATTTTGCATCAAGGTGACAAGGTGTTTTCATTTTAAAGCATATATTACATTACTGTATTATACAGAAGACCATGTCAGAGGGTGTGCAGAATAGTAAATACGCAACACGGTGTTATGCCTTTTGTTTTGTTAAATCGTTACTGTTCGGTCGACTTCAATGTTTTTACAGCCACTTTTTAGAGAGGTTTAGATTTGATTACATATATAGAAAGACAACATTAGAGAAACTACCAAAAAATTAATAAATACACAACAGAGGCTAAGATTTCGTTTTGATAAATAGTTGCTGCTATTGTTGATTTCTAAAGAATCTCTTTATTCAAAAACGAAATAAAATAAAAATAAACTTACGCATCAGCGACAACCCCAGACACGAAGGCTCCAACCATAAACCCCGCCATAAATGACATCACAGTGTGGGTTACGTAGGACTTTTTGTGACACACAAGATCGATCTGAAAAATAAAGGCAATGTAAAAAAAAAAAATATCAAAGCATTTTTACAAAAAAACCTCTCAATTTTAAGGAGTACGGCCTGTTACCATATTATAGCATGTGAAACGTTACTTTTTACTTGAAAATGTGTAATTTAGAAAGTTGCATTGTATAATCATTTAAGTTATACAATTTGCAAAATCTTACTTCTGATATCTTGTTACTTTCACCAAAGGATTTAATAATTCGGAAAATAATAAGATTTTTGAGAGGGGGTTAGGGACTTAACTTTGGAATCAATAAATGTACGTTTTTTACTGATATACATGTAATTACCTATTGAAAAGGAGTCTGCTGATTTATTAAAAGTAGGTAATTACATATACATGTATGATATCTATTTTGTACAAACCTCAGTCACAAAAGTACTCAGAAAATCCGTCTTGTCGTAGACCCACTTCGAACACTTCCGCATGAAGCTAGAATCCTCGATACTTGATTGGTTGTCGCTATGGTAGCTGTATAAATCACACTGTGAGTACGGTGAGGACAGAGATAATGCGGACGGCGGTACACTGCGGTTGATCATCGTTTCGTGCCCAGTGCCTTGTACCTTGTAGGTATCGTTTTCTGAGATTGAACACCTAAAGAGTAAATAATATTGATATCAGACAAGAATTCCACAATAAATACTGAGATTGAACACCAAAAGAGTAAATAATATTGATATCAGACAAGAATTCCACAATAATAACTGAGATTGAACACCTAAAGAGTAAATAATTACTGAGATTGAACACCTAAAGAGTAAATAATATAAATATCAGACAAGAATTCCACAATAATTACTGAGATTGAACACCTAAAGAGTAAATAATATTAACATCAGACAAGAATTCCACAATAATTACTGAGATTGAACACCTAAAGAGTAAATAATATTGATATCAGACAAGAATTCAACAATAATTACTAAGATTGAACACCTAAAGAGTAAACAATATTAACATCAGACAAGAATTCCACATTAATTACTGAGATTGAACACTTAAAGAGTTAAAAATATTTATATCAGACAAGAATTCCACAATAATTACTGAGATTGAACACCTATAGAGTAAAAAATATTGACATCAGACAAGAATTCCACAATAATTACTGACATTGAGCACCTAAAGAGAAAATAATTCTAATATCAGACAAGAATTCCACAATAATTACTGAGATTGAACACCTAAAGAGTAAAAAATATTGATATCAGACAAGAATTCCACAATAATTACTGCGATTGAACACCTAAAGAGTAAAAAATATTGATATCAGACAAGAATTCCACAATAATTACTGAGATTGAACACCTAAAGAGTAAATAATATTGACATCAGACAAGAATTCCACAATAATTACTGAGATTGAACACCTAAAGAGTAAATAATATTGATATCAGACAAGAATTCCACAATAATTACTGAGATTGAACACCTAAAGAGTAAACAATATTAATATCAGACAAGAATTCCACAATAATTACTGAGATTGAACACCTAAAGAGTTAACAATATTAATATCAGACAAGAATTCCACAATAATTACTGAGATTGAACACCTAAAGAGTAAACAATATTAATATCAGACAAGAATTCCACAATAATTACTGAGATTGAACACCTAAAGAGTACACAATATTAATATCAGACAAGAATTCCACAATAATTACTGAGATTGAACACCTAAAGAGTAAATAATATTAATATCAGACAAGAATTCCACAATAATTACTGAGATAGAACACCTAAAGAGTAAATAATATTAATATCAGACAAGAATTCCACAATAATTACTGAGATTGAACACCTAAAGAGTAAATAATATAAATAACAGACAAGAATTCCACAATAATTACTGAGATTGAACACCTAAAGAGTAAATAATATTAACATCAGACAAGAATTCCACAATAATTACTGAGATTGAGCACCTAAAGAGTAAATAATATTAATATCAGACAAGAATTCCACATTAATTACTGAGATTGAGCACCTAAAGAGTAATTAATATTGATATCAGACAAGAATTCCACAATAAATACTGAGATTGAACACCTAAAGAGTAAATAATATTGATATCAGACAAAAATTCCACAATAATTACTGAGATTGAACACCTAAAGAGTAAATAATATTAATATCAGACGAGAATTCACAATAAAATTTTATTGTTCTGTAAATGGAATAATGTTATGGCACAGTTAAAACTCTCTTATCCGACAACTCTGTAATCCAACAAAACGTAAATTCCGACATTTAATTTCGTGCCGATTTTACTAATTTCCATGTTTCTTTACACTGTGAAATCCGACACCCTGTCTATTCCGACACAAAAGTTGTCTCCCAGTGCATGTCGGATTAGACAGGTCTCACTGTATATCGTTTGTGATATTTTTTTTTATTTTTGGCGGGAAAATATTGGTGTAAAATTGTACGGGCTTTAAGGGAGGTTCGTTTCTGAGCTTTTGAGTAGATTCTTTACCTTCATCTTTACCTTTTTTTTCTAAATTCTGCAATTTAGAGTTTTAACACTAAATATAGATTCTACAATGCAAATTTAACTATATTTAATCAAAAAAAAACGACTAAATTTCATTCAAGTAGGGATAAGCCAGGAACTATACTTTGTGGCGGAAGATTTTTTAGAAGAAATTAATCATTTTTCGACTTTTGAAATATACAAACATTACTGTTAAGATTCCTATTTCCCATGCTGGTTGCACACAGAGGCGGTTTTTGCAGTGAAATGTTTTATGCTGGTTCTGGAATATCTGTTAAAATGACTTTTTATGAATTCATTCAACAAATCGTTACAAATATTGTAAATATATTCTGAGATTAAGTCCAGGAAAAAATTGAGGCAATTTTAACAAAAAAATTACACTTTTTTAGCAATATCTAAAAACTTGCATCTTATACCGCAACTTTTAATGTTTTTTTTTTTTTTTTTTGGGGGGGGGGGGG
>PRKT01000327.1:484930-507161 GCA_003671525.1 Saccostrea glomerata
CCCCCCCCCCCCCCGAAAAAAATCTAAAGCTAAAATGGGAGTAGAGAGAGGAGGGTTGGAGGGGTTAATAAATATAATAAAATAACAGTTAAAATAATAAAAATTTCTTTGAGTTTTGATAGATTTTCTCAGAAGGAAAAACAAGACAATAATTCAAATAAAAGACCCGCTTTGTGTCCTTTTCAATAAAAATCGGAAACTCTGAAGAAAAGATTTTCAAAGTGACTTTCAATAGCAAACAACGCAGAAAGTATCTTCGCAGCAAATTGCAGAAAAAGGTTAATTCTATTATTTATTGTTTTAATATTTTGTGTTTATATTATTTTCGTAGAAAAAATATAAACATTTTATAATTGAAAATTTGATAATTTTTCCTGTCTCTAGAAATTGCTTTGAAATTTATATTACAGTTCTTTTAAACGTATTTTCTTATAAAACATAAGATTTATTTTTATAGAAAATATGATTTCTTTTAATTGGAAAAACTTTAAAATCACAATCGTTTGAGTAAAATTTAATTCATCTTGTAATGAAAAAATACTTCCTACCCTTGATATTCAATATATGAGAACTGTTATCATTAATTAATTCATTTACAACAGTTCATCACCGTCTCGTGATATGTTCATGGGATATCGCACATGGAGAGAAAAGGTTATGAAACAAAAGCATGTAGTTAAACTTCTTAGAAACGGTTTTTCGGGACATGTAAGTATAAAAAGATTTCTCTATATTTTTTGTTTGTTTTCAATAATGTTTTGATAATGATATTTGTCTTTATTCTTTAATGTTTATCTTTTTGTAACAAAACGCAGCCTCACCAATTTTTTTCTCATTCATAAAATTTACAACTAAAAATTATTATTGAAATTCTGCTCCCTCCCTACGTAAATTTTACCTTAGATTAGTTTTGGTAATTTTGTACTGTTGAAAAAGAAACTTGGAACTTAACACCTCAATCTGTACACGTAGAACCGATCAGTGTTACTACGTGTACATGTACGTCCCTGCAAAATTTGATCAATAGCAAAATATATTAAAACTTGTTAATTTTTTTTTTTTTTTACAAAAATCTTGGTTTATTAATTTGTGTTGATATGTACATGTTCTGGCGACAACATACATTGTGTATTTCTTATCACTATGTACTTCCGAATTTTTTCGTTATCTTAAATTATCACTAACTCCAGCTGATAAGACAAACTCATCGAATAGTTGATTTACCAAATTTTAAATCGGCAAATATTTAGTTAGAAGAGTTCAATATATTAACGGTCAACGTAAAATACCCTCGCATACTTATTGCTAATTTATTGTAACATGATACACGGTTATTGACCGTTCTCTGCCTGAGTATGTTGTCTGTGGGGCTTTGTAACTCCCTTACTTAAAGGAGCTGTAGCCTGGTACCCTGTCTCATCCTTGCCAGGGAACCAGACTAAAGGGGCTGGTTTGTGGCCAATTTTAGACTATTTTGGTCTTCCTTAGAAGAAGAGTTCCCCAGCACATTTATTGCTCTCTTGTATCATGATACAAGGTTATTCACTTTTTGACCGTTTTCTGCCCGAGCAAGTCGTCCTAAGGGCTTTGTAACCCCCTTACTTAAGGTCTGTTTTATCTAAGGTACATGTACAATTCCATGCCAAGCATATTTGTGTAATCTTTAGTTGGTTGTGTACAGGTTTTACGTAAAGTTTTTAGTTCACTGAACTTAATTATATCATTTCAATGTTTATTCTTTTTTTTTTTGGCACTGAACAGTTGATCTAAATTTTTAGCATACTAATTGATAATTACAAGTCTCTTTATCATGTTTATTATATATTATGTATTAATAGTTCACTGATGCGGTTACGCCTCTTTATAATTTTTCGGGCCATACATGTATAGAGGCCTTCACCCTTCTCGTCCCATAATAAGTAATTTCCATCAAATTAACGCAGTCGGTTTCATCTAGTTTGTTCCCCTTCTATCTAGAATTGAATTAAGCGTCATTCCCTGCGATATAATTGTAAATCTACTATTTAATTACAATCTTAGCTTTATCCAGAGTTCTCGTTCAGTACTTTCTCTCAGACTTCGATTGAGCTGACGTGATTTAGGATCGTGATTTGCAAAGAATTATTTCAAATCAAACTAATTAAGTTCTAGCACTAGTGAGTAAAATATATTCATATAATGGACAAACATTAGAGCAAGTATTTTATAATATTTATATTATGAATAAAATCACGCACTATTTCTCGTGCTTATAACTGCGATATACACAGGTCAGTTGTCTAAAAGTGTGTAGTTATAATAGTCATTAAAATAAGTGTACTTTTTTCAAAAATGCTTCTTGTGAATATACGGAACTACGTAGAACTGAAAACTGCATGCCCTTACAGGTTTTTCCCGTTTAAGAGCGATTTTCTCAATTCGTTTTGAATTATAAGCAAAGTAGAAAAAACATACGGGGACATATGTAAATTTTATCAGAAAAAAGGACCTAAGCTACTAACGAACATTCATTATTTCGGCGCAGAATTCCGTTTATACAATACAATCATGTCCAATCCATTAACGTTAAATGACTTCACATAAAAAAAATTGATATATTTCAACAATACAAGTCAGGACACAAGGACTTCTTAAACATCAGAGGTGGGATCAGGTGCCACTGAGGAGTAAGCATTCCCTGTCGACCTTGTACTCTTTGTCGGTGTAGACAGTTCAGTGTGTATAGCCGTATAGACAGGTTTCTCATGACGTACATGTAGTTTGACTCGGAGTTATTCCCCTTAGCCGCCATCTTGTACCGCAAAGTATCGAATTATCCTCTTTGGGCAAACAATTTTAAATATGCACGCAAGAAATATATGGGGGAAATATTTACATTCGTAAAATTATTAATCAATAAAGGCTTTAACAATCTTATATTCATAACAAAAATAGTATACCATTACCTTACTAACCAGTGTAACAAATGAAGAGATTTTGGATGCGAGTGGCCTATGGGGAATAACTCTGAGACTCGCTTAAATCACCTCAATGGAAAACACTCTATACAATGGCCTTAAAACGCCAGGCACCATTTGACTTCATGATATGGCTTTTTTTTGTTGACAAGGTTATTGTATCCACCATAGAACTTGCGGAATTATGACTTTAAATAAAACTGTTCAGGTTCATGTTTCATCAACTTGTTTGTCAATAGCCTGCCTTGCTTTAGAAATTGTTTGTACGTAGAGCACACTCGATCCTGTGTATCGCATCAATTGAGAGAAATAAAGCCATTATACACTGATCGTTGATAGGTTAAATGAATCTTATCTATAAATCTGAAGTAGTTAAGAAATATTCAATACTGTTTCTTTATATTAATTTTCAGATTTATTTTCTATAATTTAATATGTAACAAAAATATCTTAATTGATAAAATTATAAATAATCACTATTGATATTATACATATCATTTAAAAAAGTCAATTAGTACAGGATTTCTGATTAATATGTAAACTTAATGATTTATATGTTACTAACATGAAACAAAACAAAAAGGTTTGACATCGAGTTAATCTTTACATTTTATACAATGGTAACATCAATTTACATACAGTGTATAATTTCTTCATGATAAGAATAAACCCCCAATTCAATGAAAGACTGTGCAGTTTTATAGACGGATATGTAAAATGTTTAAAACATGTAAATAAAACTTTTAAAATATAATAAAATCAAAACATATCAGTTTATCATGTCATGGTTCTATATCAGTCTTTGGATAAAAAACAAAGGAGTTAGCAATTAAACTCTTTCTCTTGCCGCCCCTCCCCGTCTCTCTCTTTCACAATCAATCAATCATTCATTCATTCATTCAATCAATCTATTTTGCTCGCATTAGTACAGAACTTATATACGGAATTCTATCAAGAACATATTGCTTTCAGAGCAAAGTTAATTCCTTCAAAAAGTTATTCCTTTTTACTTTGTAGTAGAAGTAATTTGCTCATAAACTTTTACCAGATTCATTGCAGCAGGAAAAGCTTGAAGCTAATACGTATATGAGTTGACCTTCGTTAGGAATACTGTGATACAAGTAAAAACAAATTGGGTGGTAAAAAGGTAAAAAAGTTTCCAATTGTACGCGTGATTAAGACATGACCTTTCATTGGTTGAGTAATATTGATTATCTCTACATTGTCGGCTTCGATTGGTTGTTGTCAAGGCTCTGAATCCTCAGCTCTGATTGGTTGTCGTCAAGGCTCTGAATCCTCAGCTCTGATTGGTTGTCGTCAAGGCTCCGAATCGTCGACTCTGATTGGTTCGTTTAGAGGCTGACTTGAGACTTCTTCTAATTCAATACTGTAGACAGTTTTTGATCTGAAAAAAAAATGAATAAATTAATTTATTGCATATTAATTGTAAAGTATAGAATACTTTCTCATGATTAATTAGTTTTCAGTTAATAAATGGTTTCAATCTTGGATATCTATAATTCTATAATCTGTCCAATCAAGATGGCGAGGTTGGATAGTTTAAAAAGATACTTGTATATCAATCCTGAAAATAAAATGGACGTTAAGTTCTTTTAATTTCTTCCAACTCTAAACTCACTGATCAAAGGCGATGGTGTCTTCGATAGTTTCAGGTAACTTCCGATTCAACGTTTCCGGTAATATTATTGACATTAGACCAACGATAAATGCAGAGGCTCCAAAAACAGCCATCGGAAGCACTCTTCCAACATCCCCTTCAATAATTTGACCCTGTAATAAAATACTGAATATTTTTAACCCGGGATAGTCTTGTCTTGGATTTATCCTGTATAAAATAGTATATATTTCCAAACTTCTCTCGAACGTTGGTCGAACAACGTACTCTGACTGTAATTTAAAATTTAGTTTGAAACCTTATATAGATTGCTGCCAATTTTTACTTGTTGTTTTGAAAAAAATTCAACTCTTTCTGTACCTGGTACAAAGATTGAAGAATGAATAAACATTCAAACGGTATGTTCAATGTAGTAATATTTGGAGGTATTTTTTTATTTCCTGAAAATTTCGATAAAATTGATAGGTATGCGGATTCCAATGATTGTTTTGCAAATTAATAAAAAAAAAAGTTGACGTACATAAATTAAGCAGTTATGAACGACCTTTTATCACATTTTTTTAATATCAAACGCTGAAAAACGTTTTTTCATACAAATTATTTTGCCATTTTTATGTAAATTTTCTAGTGCTTTTTCTTTTTACGATCTTGAAAAAAGAGAACACGATGCGATTGAGCAGTAAGGGATGCTTATTTCTAGGTGGCACCTGATTCCACCTCTGAAGGTTTGGAGGTCTGCTGTGCCTTGTTTTACTGGACTTTTGAGATTGATTTCCGTTCGTTTTCACCCTTTCTTCCCGTATAAACCGACTTCTCGAGTCGCAGTAGATGCTGTCATAAAAAAGACCCCTTTATACCGTGTATACACACCAAGGGCCGAGTAAATGTATAATTAGTAAGCGTTAGCCCTCTCCTGGCAAGTGGTGGTGATTCAACATGATTGAATATGATTGTTTGTAAAACAAAACAAACCACCATGCATGAGAGGGTCATTCCAAAGAACAGTTACCATAACATAAGAGAAGAAAAAGTGGACCAAAAAAAGCACGCCTTCCAACTTTAAAAGTTACTGCAGTCCACCTGAAATACTAGCAGTCAGTATCACTTTCTTTTCTCGCTGTGAAAGTAACCCCAAAACTTCTTTATGACGTAATAGTTCCATCTGCAGAGAAACGGTCTTTATGGTGACGTAATAGCCATTGACCTCTTTATCTCGAACCTACAGAGGCAATATATATATTATGCCAATATGTAACTGAAATAAATAGAATATAACTATTTCTATTACGGAAGATAAAATTAACTGTCTGAAAAATGATAGAAATTGTAGCGCAAAGCTAGCTCATAAAAAAAATCAACTGAAATAAATTTCAGAAAGTACATGTATCTGTGCCGCATCATACAGGAACTAAAATAATCTTTTGTTAGGATTTTATAATTGTTGTTATTGATTAAAGATATCAGAAGAAAAGACAAAAACTAGGAGAATTTTATTTTAAATTTATCAACTACCTTTTATTAATTTCATCACTCAATTTGCAATTAATTGCAAAATACATACTTCTAAAAACAAATACTAGTAGTAAAACATGTACATATCAAAATGTTTTTTCAGGATGAATCTGATAAAAAGTACATTTATCACAAAATATAAAATAATAAAATGTTCTTACAAGATCGACAACGTAGGGCGCCAACATCCCACCAAATCTAGCGCCAAAGCTAGCCACGCCAATGGCCGAATTTCTGATGACCGTCGGGAAAAATTCGGCGGAGTACAGAAAGACGGTGGCGAAGGCAGCGGAGGACCCCACCTTACCCACGAGGGACAGCCCCAATGTCATCCACTGCTGGTCTGTAAAAGACGAAGGGAGCCATGAACAATGATTTATCCTGCTTCTCATTAAAATCTCAAATTACGTATACGTTAAAAAAAATGTTTTATGGTTAATACAATTATATCTTCAGCAAGAACAATCTATCATTTAGACAAATGCTTACTGGCGTATTTTGATTATTAGATAATTATTTGCACACCAAATTGTCTAGGGAATTTTTTCTTTTACGCGATCATGACAAGTAGCACCTGGCGGGTGTGACTGGTCAGCAGGGGATGCTGACTCCTCCATGGCACCTGATCCCATGATGTTTTAGAGGTCCCTGATCTCTCTGTTCCCGATTTGCATTGTTGAGATGGACTCTTGAGCTTGAATGCTGTTCGTTTACTACATATTTCATATCAAACCTTATCCTGGCTTTGATAAAAATTTTGAACTTTGATTGGCCAACAAATGTATAAAACATCATGCAGCCTATAAACATATCATATAATATACACTGTATTCCTTTCTTTTGATCTACTGATTAGATAGCAAGCAAATATACCGTTTTAACTTTACATAGCAAGAGTCTAATAATTAAATGACGTCATTTCAGCATTAATTGATGTTACAGTGTAAACAATGATTTCAGTTAAGGATTACTTTGCTTTGAGTGAAAAATGTGAAAATGACAATCAGTGGTCGATCTAAAACAAATCAAAACCAATACAGATATGTGAAGGGAGTATAAAACATGGAGCCGTAGAAAATTAAGATAATGAAATTATGTATCTACCTGGAGTAATAAGCATCACTAATCGGTCGGACACACTATTTGTGAGTGCTACTTATTGATCGGGAAGAAAGAATATTCCGCTTTCAAATTTAGTTTAAAACAAAGGTCTTAAATTTGAAACACGTAAGTCAAAATATGATGCAATGGCCTTAAATTTGCAGATAAGTTCAACTTCCTATAAATTTAATGTATATCTGGAGCTTGTCCCGGTTTAAACTAAACAAGAGGCCCAGGGGCCACAGCGCTTACCTAAGCACATCGGCTAGGAAAAAGCACATCAGATCAGAACTGAGAGTTTACTGAGGTTGGGGGAGGGTGCTTGAATTTTAACCCCCTAGGGGATCATGATTTGAACAAACTAGAATCTACACTAACTGAGGATGATTCTATATAAATATTACTAATCATGGCTTTGAAGGACTTGAAAAGAAGATTTTAAAAGGTTTCCCTATATATTCCTATGCAAAAATTTGATCGGCCATTTTGGCCCTACCCTACCCCCAAGGGTCATGATTTGAACAAACTTGAATCTACACTACCTGAGGATGATTCCACATGAGTTTCATCTTTCCTGGCCCAGTGGTTCTTGAGAAGAAGATTTTTCCTATATACCCCTTTGTAAAACTTTGATCGGCCATTTTAGCCCCATCCTACCCCCGGGGGTCATGATTTGATCAAACTTGAATCTACACTACCTGAAGATGATTCCACATGAGTTTCATTTTTCCTGGCCCAGTGGTTCTTGAGAAGAAATTTTTTTAATAATGCCATTAAATTTTCACTATTTCTGATTTATCTCCCCTTTGAAGAGTGTGTGGCCCTCCATTTGAACAAACTTGAATCCCCTTTACCTAAGGATACTTTGTGGCAAGTTTGGTTGAAATTGGCTCAGTGGTTCTTGAGAAGAAGATGAAACTGTGAAAAGTTTACAACAACAACGACGACACCGACGACGACAGACGACGGACAAATTTTGATCAGAAAAGCTCACTTGAGCCTTCGGCTCAGGTGAGCTAAAAAGACAGAGGAATTGTAGAGTATGGTGGATACGATGATCTTATTAGACTATTGTTAATCCCATATATTTACCTCTCTCTGAGTTGAATATAGTGAATACAGTGTTTATAGTAGACTACTGAATCTCTCAAACTTACACCGTACAGTATGGAGAATGTAGTGAGCTGAGTAGTCCACTAATTCTCTACCTAGACTTACCCTTTTGACCGTACAGTATGGGGAATATAGTGAGTACAAGAGCCACGCCCCCGGAGAGAAGAGACAGGACAAAGACAGGCTTCCTCCCCACACGATTGAGGAGGGGCAAACCCAACAGGAAGCCCAGAATCTCCGCCACACTAGTCATGAAAAAGTTCAAGTAAACATTCCCACCAAGATTAGTGACGTTTAAGGACAGTCCACTAAACTCCATGTTAATCACCAACCTACGGGTTAGATCGAAATTATTGTCAACGATATCAGCAGTCATTCGTAAGTGAGAAAAAATCAACAGTATCATCATGAAAAATGTTTTCAAAATTATCTTTTTTATATGCTTAAATTGCTGTGTACATGTTTATAAATTCATTGTATACTTTATATAAAATTTAGACACTTAAATTGTAAACTAGGTGCTCTACGGAACAATTCGTACCAGTTCAAACATATGACAAAAAATCTGGCGATAAAAAGTCGAGATGAACACAATTTCCCACAGGAAACACGCCGTTTGTCTTTGGCCTCGTTTTGAGTTCCTTCTAGAATTCGATCCGGGCATTTTCGCTTGTTAACCATGGCAGCATGCATTAGGATTCTTTCTGCCTCTTTGTGTCTCCCACGTACTATAAGCCAGCGTGTAGACTCTGGAACTAACCTTAAAATAATAGGTAGACGAAGAACTGAATAATTCGAATTATACGATTTAGAATATATATTTACATGTATATATGTAATCTGTGCTTTTCTCATAAATAAGGGAGAATTCTGGTGCGAATACCAATTTTTGCATTAAACGTACTGTCCACTAGACTAAAGCTATTTTGAAAGAAATTTGGGAGCAGTTGAATTCGAGGAGTGCATAGGTGAATAAAGTGAAATTTACCAATGATATGACAGTAAGAGTATGGCTGGGAGAGAGGTGGCGAGATTGAGGTAACGCCAGTCCCTGATGAGGTACGCCAACGCAGCCAGAAGGAGAACTCCAACACTCCAGAATAAATTGAAACACACCCCGGCCAGCATCCTCATGTCGGGTCCGACTAACTCGAGGTCTGAAACAAAAGTCACAGTAACTAAAGATCTTGAATAAAAGTCACAGTAACTCAAGTCTGACACAAAGTCATAGTAATTCAATGTCTGAAACAAAAGTCCTAGTTTCTCAAGTCTGACACAAAGTCATAGTAATTCAATGTCTGAAACAAAAGTCCTAGTTACTCAAGTCTGACACAAAGTCCTAGTAACTCAAGTCTGATACAAAAGTCACAGTAGGTCAAGTCTGACACAAAAGTCACAGTAGGTCAAGTCTTACACAACAGTCACAGTAACTCAAGTCTGAAACAAAAGTCACAGTAACTCAAGTCTGAAACTAAAGACACAGAAACTCAAGTCTAAACAAAAGTCACAGTAGGTCAAGGTCTGAAACAATTTTTTAAAGTCATAGTAACTCAAGTCTGAAACTAAAGACACAGTAACTCAAGTCTGAAACAAAAGTCACAGTAAGTCAAGGTTTTAAACAAAAGTCACAGTGACTCAAATCTAAAACAAAAGTCACAGTAACTCAAGGTCAGAAACAAATCGTCTTCTATTGAATAATTTGTATGAAAATTTTCTGTGTCACACTTACTCCTAGTCTGGAAAGCTCCATGAAAAATTGGTTGCAAACACATCTTGTTTTTATTCTGGGTGTTATAAAAAATTATTGTCTTTGCCCTGTGTCAATCTTTTTATTTATCGTCAACAAAGTTTGTGAAAAATTTATTTTAATTTCAATTTTTATTTTTCTTGCTTTATGTTACAATCTAAAAATAACATAAAAACGATTGCTAAAAATATAATGATCTTACCCATTACATATATTGTGCTTACGAGACCACAGACGGAAATGCCCGAGAAAAAGCGAAGCGTTGAGAAGACCCAGAAATCACCGGTGAAGGACAGAGGGACGTTTGAACAAACATGGACGACAATACTTATCATGAGCGCAGACTTCCTCCCAAACCTAAAGAGAACTTGTTTAAATGTGATTTTATTCATTGAAAAGATTTTTTCACTTCTAAACTTTAACTAATTTGTAATTTATTAAATCAATATGAAATAAAGAAACATTAAACACTAAGATGATGACTTTTGATATTTTCACAAATCATATTCTTCAAAATTGCTCGTGTATTCCAACTATCTATTTTTAAATAATTTCTTTTTTTTTTGCAATCCACCAAATAAAACGCTACATGTAGCTCTTTCAATTTCTTTTTTTTAATCACAGTTTGAGAGCGAATAGTAAGGGAACGATTAAACTTATGATACAGTACTTACCTATCAGAGAGAACCCCTAAAAATAACGAGCCCACAGTAAAACCAGCCATGAACGACATCATAGCGTGTGTTCGATGTAACTTCTTCTTGCACACCAGGTTACCCTTTATTGTCAATAAATAACAAACGGTTAGTTCACAATTAGACTTATCTACCGTCTCTGTATCATAGTTTGCTTTTAGCGCTAATGATCCAAATTTTTCTACTGATTTTCTTAAATGCACACCTGTTTTAACATACCGTTGGAAACAAAAATTGAGCAAAATGGTATTTTCAATTTGATTACTAGTATTTCTATTCTGAGATATTTAGCAATGAATTCCACGAAGAGTTATAAAACAGTAATCCAAGCCAGAAGTGACGTGGAGGGATTGAAATTTTGAGTAGAGCAGACACGGTCCTCTTAAAACATTATAAGTGGGATAAGGTGTCATGGATGAGTAAACATCCCCTGCCTATCGGTCAAATTCAATTGGGAATATATATATCTTGTGCAACTCGTCATGGTCAGACAAGAATGCCGTATAACACTCAGTTTGAAAATGATAGTGAATAAAATTTGATGGATTGATTTTCCTACAAAGGACCATAGAATTTGCAGAAATGAAGATTAAATTATTGACACCTTGTATAATCAACATATTTGTCAAGAGCTTTAATCACCTTTTTAAAATTCATATTTGATATCTTTGCTTTATAAAATATAACTTATTGCACGGTGCAGTGGTGCAAGTGTTTGCTCTACAGTCAAGGGGTATGGAGACAATGAGTTAAGATTTATGTTTCAGGATTTTTGTGTCAAATCAATTTCTGTCATATTGAGGTTCAAAGAACATATAGGTTTTTTAAGAAGTACAATCATGTATTGTCTTTTGTAAACAACGGGGTTTATAAAATTCTGTGATAAGCTATGTCCATGATCTTGGATTCAAGTTATCTCTTTTTTAAAATATTCTGGATGTAATTTTTTACCTCTGTGACGAAAGTACTGTCAAATTCCCGTTTGTCGAACACCCATTCCCCACATTGAGTTGAATTGTGGATCGTATTTACGTCGGTCCTCTCAGAAGAATTAAAGCGCCTTTTGAAGACTTCACACTTGGAATAACGTATGCCCTCGCCTATGCTGGAGTGCGTTTGGAGGTCTTGTGGTATTGATTGGTTAACAAGTCGTTCATGTTGGTGACTCCGAATTAGGAATGTGTCGTTATGGAGATGAGGAACGGAGCATCTGGATATGGGAAGTAATAAGAAATTTACTAGATAATATCACAGTTACTTGTGGACAGGACACACACACCCCACCCCCTCGATATTCAACCCTAGGGCTTATTCGACATTTTTTCACAAATTATCTTTATTACATATATTCATCAGGTGTACAATATGAAAAAATCGCCAAAACCCCAAAATAATCGCTCCACAAAAAAGAAAAATCTCCACTATTCATCTCTTATAATGTAAATTGGGGGCATAATCATGTTATTCGCTTCGCGAGTGGAATAAGTTTGACGTTGTACACGTTAACGTCATTTCTTATATAAGAGGGATTCTAATGATGTTATACAGTTTATATTATTATTTTCGAATATTCAGTAGTATTGACTACTATTTCAGGAAATAAAATAATACGAGAGAGAGAGAGAGAGAGAGAGAGAGAGAGAGGTCCAATGCTGGATTCTTTAGATAATCGTTCATATATATATGAAGAATGGGTGACGAATGAAATACCATGGGTATATATATACAGAGACAACATTTTAAAATTTTATAAAAGGGGAGATTTTCAATGGAAAAGGGTTCGTTTTAAATATATATGAAGAACAGGTAGCGAATCAAATAACATGAGTATATATATACAGACGCAACATTCTAAAAGCCTCTGAAAGGGGAGGTTTTCCCCGGAAAAGGGTTTCTTTGGGGGTCATTCAGATAAAAATGGGGCTTGGATTTTTTGGGGGTTTCATTCTTAAAATGATCATTTTTCAAATGATCAAGGTAAACTATAGGGAGCGAATCAAATAACATGAGTATATACGGACACAATTGTCCCCTTTTAATACTTTTCACGTAAACTGAAGTATATAATACCACAAAAAGAAAATACATATAAAGAAGTAAGTTTTAAGATACGCTATTAATTCCGTATGAACAGCAGACAATTAATTAATTACAGGTAGTAAAATAAATGTTGCTATTTATTCCGTAAAATTTTATATCTAAATTTATATCATTTACGGAATAAACACAATTTTATTTTCCCCTTTTAATGCTTTTCATGTAAACTGAAGTATATAATACCACAAAAAGAGAAAATACATATAAAGAAATTAGTTTTAAGATACGCTATTAATTCCGTATGAACAGCAGACAATTAATTAATTACAGGTAGTAAAATAAATTTTGCTATTTATTCCGTAAAATTTTATATCTAAATTTATATCATTTACGGAATAAACACAATTTTATTTTCCCCTTTTAATGCTTTTCACGTAAACTGAAGTATATAATACCACAAAGAGAAAATGCATATAAAGAAATTAGTTTTAAGTTACGCTATTAATTCCGTATGAACGGCAGACAATTAATTAATTGCAACTAGTAAAATAAATGTTGCTATTTATTCCGTAAAATTTTATATCTAAATTCATATCATTTACGGAATAAACACATTTTTTTTTAATTTAGCTTATTGATGACTTAATGAGAAAATAAATAATTGAATAAAGTTTGTTATTTATTCCGTTAATTTTAATTGAAATTTATGGATATGGTCTAATTGATTCTCATGCAAGGAAAAACAGAACTTGCGGCGGTATATACTCATGTTATTTGATTCGCTCCCTATAATTTGCCTTGATCATTTGAAAAATGATCATTTTAAGAATGAAACCCCCAAAAAATTCCAAAGCCCCATTTTTTATCTGTATGTCCCCCAAAGAAACCCTTTTCCGGGGGAAAATCTCCCCTTTCAGAGGCTTTTAGAATGTTGCGTCTGTATATATATACTCATGTTATTTGATTCGCTACCTGTTCTTCACATATATATGATCGATACGGTCTAGTTGACTCTCATGCAAGGAAAAACAGAACTTGCGGCGGTATATACTCATACTATTTGATTCGCTCCCTATAATTTGCCTTGATCATTTGAAAAATGATCATTTTAAGAATGAAACCCCCAAAAAACCAAGCCCCATTTTTTATCTGAATGACCCCCAAAGAAACCCTTTTCAGGGGAAAATCTCCCCTTTCAGAGGCTTTTAGAATGTTGCGTCTGTATATATATACACTCATGTTATTTGATTCGCTACCTGCTCTTCACATATATATGATCGATACGGTCTAGTTGACTCTCATGCAAGGAAAAACAGAACTTGCGGTGGTATATACTCATGTTATTTGATTCGCTCCCTATAATTTGTCTTGATCATTTGAAAAATGATAATCTTAAGAATGATCCCCCCCCCCAAAAAAAAAAACAAGCTCCATTTTTTATCTGTATGTCCCCCAAAGAAACCCTTTTCCGGGGAAAATCTCCCCTTTCAGAAGCTTTTAGAATGTTGCGTCTGTATATAATTATATACTCATGTTATTTGATTCGCTACCTGCTCTTCACATATATATGATCAATACGGCCTAATTGACTCTCATGCAAGGAAAAACAGAACTTGCGGCGGTATATACTCATGTTATTTGATTCGCTCCCTATAATTTGCCTTGATCATTTGAAAAATGATAATCTTAAGAATGATCCCCCCCAAAAAAACCAAGCTCCATTTTTTATCTGTATGTCCCCAAAAGAAACCCTTTTCCGGGGAAAATCTCCCCTTTCAGAAGCTTTTAGAATGTTGCGTCTGTATATATATACTCATGTTATTTGATTCGCTAACTGCTCTTCACATATATATGATCAATACGGCCTAGTTGACTCTCATGCAAGGAAAAACAGAACTTGCGGCGGTATATACTCATGTTATTTGATTCGCTCCCTATAATATGCCTTGATCATTTGAAAAATGATCATTTTAAGAATGATCCCCCACAAAAAACCAAGCCCCATTTTTTATCTGTATGTCCCCCAAAGAAACCCTTTTCTGGGGAATATCTCCCCTTTCAGAGGCATTTTAGAATGTTGCGTCTGTATATATATACTCAATGACATGTTATTTGATTCGCTACCTGTTCTTCACATATGTATGATCGATGCGGTCTAATTGATTCTCAGGGAAGGAAAAACAGAACTTGCGGCGGTATATACTCATGTTATTTGATTCGCTCCCTATAATATGCCTTGATCATTTAAGAAATGATCATTTTAAGTATGATCCCCCAAAAAAATCCAAGTCCCATTTTTTATCTGTATGTCCCCCAAAGAAACCCTTTTCCGGGGAATATCTCCCCTTTCAGAGGCTTTTTAGAATGTTGTGTCAGTATATATATACTCATGTTATTTGATTCGCTGTTCTTCACATATGTATGATCGATACGGTTCTTTCATTTTTTTTATACCTATTCCGTTATCATACAAGACAGAGTTCTCCATTTATTCTCAATATATTTTATTTCATTTCCTTAATTTAAATCATTGATAATTTTTATTAACGAATGCTAAAACATGATTAAAATAATTCCTATACAGGTTTTGACGTTAACGTGTACAACGTCAAACTTATACCATTCGCGAAGCGAATAACATGATTATGCCAAATTGGGTTTTTTTTGTGGAGCGATTATTTGGGGGTTTTGACGATTTTTTCATATTAAACACCTGATGAATATTTGTAATAAATATAATTTGTAAAAAAAAAAAAAAGTTCAATAAGCCCCGGGGTTTTATTCCCCCCACCCGGGGGGGGGGGGGGGGGGGGGGGGGGGGAGGGGGGGGGGCTGTCCACAATAACTGTGGTTATAATTAATATACATATGAAGCCTTTGATTATACTGCATACAGGAAATGGGCCTCTCGTTGAAAATGTATCATTTGTTAATGCAAAATTGTAATATGTGATATTACAACATTTTGTCAGCTTAAATTGTTAGAGGAATAATTTGTGCTGTTGACTACTGTTTTTACACTTACATATTAGCTTATAAAGGATGATGTTAAAACGTGGTTTTAGCAGGCTTCAACAGAAAAGTGTACGGTTCAATATCTTGTAAGGTCAAGGTCAAAGGGTCAAAGTTCTTAATTTCCAGTGAAAGGCCTTCAGGGTTAAATATGTAAGCCCTTCAAAATTTACAGAAAAGGTTTGGTTTTTTTAAAAGTAGGTCAAACTCCATACTCAAAGTTCTTGGTATCCAATGAAAGGTCTTCTCTCAAGAATTACATATGTGAAATCCCTAGCCCTTACCGTTCAAAATGTATGGCCAAGGTTAAATTTAAGTTTTTTTCATAAGTTGTATCCAGTAGAAGGTATTGCCACAAAAATACATATGTGAAATATGACAGTCCTAGTATCTACCGTTCAAAGGTTATGGTTAAAGAAAAAGTTTAGATTTTTTTTTATAAAGTGGGTCAAACTTCAAGGTCCAAAGGTCAAACATGGTGGTACCCCCAAAAAGTCTTGTCAGAAGGAATACTCATTTGAAATATGAAAGTCATAGCTCCGCTAAATCAAAAGTTATAGGCAAGGTTAAAATTTTGCGGACAAACAGACAGACAGCTAGACAGACGGACGGATACGATAAAATTTATATACCCTAAATTTTCGATTACGGGGGCATAAAAACAAAATATCTTAATTTGATGTTTTTAAACTATTTAAAGAAGATGCATAAGAAAGAACATCTGATTTTTTCTTACCTGTAAACACTTGAGTTTTACCTGTGAACACCTGAAGTTTTACCTGTAAACACCCGAGTTTTTACCTTTAAACACTTGTAATTTTACCTGTGATCTGGAGAAAAAAGTATGAAGACGGAGAGACAGGTCTGTATGGCGGCAAAAATAACAGGAAGCGTCTGTAAGACGTAGATCCTCTTCTGGTAAGGTCCGAAGTCTCCTATCACAGCGAATACGTCATCGTACGCCATGTTGGAAACCGGTGAAGATAACTCTTACTATTATTTATGTCAACGGTTAATTGACCTTTTAGGATTTGCAATTATTTTTTTTTTGCTGATCAAGTATCCATTAAAAATCAAGAAAAAGTCTTCATGATCTTTGTTTCTATTTTTGGTAACAAAGAATTTTCGAATTTAGTCCAAGTAAAACTGATAGTCTTTTTTCTTTTTTTCAGCATCAAACGCTGTTTTTTTTTTACCGTGAAGGCCAAGAAATTCAAAAAGTTTTATTGCAATGGTTGAAAAAAGAGGAGAATTTGACAGAGTGTCAGTGATTATAAATGACAACTCCTGTAGTCTGCAACTCGTCACCAAGGAGTTGTAATGAACGTTTAATCAGCTCCAGGGACGTGGCCAGAGCGCATGCGCTGTAATCTTGACAACCACGAAAAGCATCTTTCTTGGTTCAGGAGCCTCAAATCATGTTGTCTTTGCGTCTCTGGTTGAAATTGGATTACGGTCTTAATTCCGGGTTCAAATGATGTCTAAAGGTACAAAGTTCATTCCAGCACAGTCTTAGAGATACCACCGATATTGAAGACAGATTTCCGTATATGTTGATATCTGCAAGATAAAAAAAGTATCTTATTTTTCATTCAATTTCAATTTCTTTTTTTATTCGTTTAAAAGAAAAAGATCTATTAATATACTGTAAAATCACATATTTTTGTTGGGTCAAATTTTCGTGGTTTGAGAAAAAAGCCTTGGTTCATGGGGATTTGATTTCGTGGATGGAAAACTTTTTAATAGTAATGTAGAATACATCAGATTTTATAAATATGGTCCCGGATGAAGGTTGCGGTTCGTGCACAGATTTATATCAGGGAGTGTGGTTACTTCTCATATTGCTCATTCAACAAGTACAATATAGGGTGACCATGTAGTACATGTTTATAACCTGAGTAAACTTAACAGTCGATAAAGTTCTATATGTCATTCGTGTAACATGCATCTATCATGTAGTAAATTTTGAATTTAGTAGGGAAGATGTGTATCTCTAACAAAAAGTACTGTTATAGTTAACTATTATATATACAGTAAATCAAGGTGTCAAAATTATCACTATTAAAGTAAACCAAAGTTTTCAAAGTGATCACCTTAGTGTCATAGTAATCACTATCAATCAAAGTATTTATAGTGATCACAATAGTGAATCTAAGTTTTCATAGTTATAATTTAAGTGAATCAAAGTGTCAAATTTATCACTATAGTAAAAAATCAGAGTCACTGTGTCAAAGTTATTTTTTTTATTAAATCAAAGTTTTCATAGTGCCATTTCCCAAATTTATCACTATACTTACATGTAATTATAGTAAAGTATAGTTAACTATAGTATTTTTTGTTATGATAAGTGCACAATTTTTAAAAGGATAATTGCTCTTGAGGTCACGAAAAAGTAGACTTTAACAGACATGTTTTTCTTTTAAATTGAAGAAATGATCAACATCTAATCTACAACTTTACGTAATAACAATATATATATTTACGTGTACAATTCCAATGTCTTTGTCCAAGATAGAATTACAAATAGAAAAAATACTTTATTTTTAGATTAATCTACTAGTTCATCGATAGGCGTGGTTAAAATTTACATGCAGGGCGGGGCAAATAGAGAGAGAGGGACGGTTTGTAGGACGTGAATTTGCTAAATCGAGAACATGTAAATATAAGGAATAAATATCAGGGTTTTTTGTTGTTGTTTTTCTTTGGTTTCATGACGATCATGAATCGATTAGCTTGCGTTATAACTCTATCCATAATATACATGTATATGCAAATTTTTACTCGATAGCTGTAAGGTCGAAGTTACACCCCTGCCCCAACCACTTTTGAAATATGTATATGGTTCCTACTCCCTTTTAAGGCTCTGGCTCCAAGACCATTAACTAAGGATGGACTATAATGTCTTGAATTCTTTTAATATTCGTGCATAAAAATTTGCAGATTTGTGAAATATAGAAATTCACACACACAGGGAAAATATTGTTTCATTATCATATATTTTTTAAAAATTATATAGTTTATGGTCTTTGGGCCAGGCATTAAAATACGCAAAATAACCTAATTACTATAATATTACATTGGCCTTGCCCTTAAAGTCATCAGTCATTGATCTTGACAATCAGCACGTGGAAAAGTCGGACAATTTCGCAAAGGAATCATACACGTGAACATTATTAAACGAGACAGTTACAGGAATTTGCTCACATTGTGCAGTGAAGAGTTCACAAATAGTAAGTCCTCTATTATCCCTATAAACCCTTATCCACTAACGTTATAGTACTATGTTCATCGTCTTTATTTCATCTATTATTTTCTTTATAAAACCTATATATGTTAAGTGAAATAAACGGCAATTTCATTGATAATGTTTTTTTTAGAAGACGTAATGAAAAATGGTAGTAAGTCAGTTGCTTTGAAATATAATAACAAAGTAAAATGTAATAAGCCGGGATTATTACATTTTTTGTTATTACAGTCCATGTCATGATAAAACTTGAATGTAACAACAAGCACAAAATGTAATAACATAAGGTGTAATAACACAAAATGCAAAAACATAATGTGAAACAACACAAAAATGTAATAACATAATATGTAACAACATAAAATGTAATAATATAATATGTAACAACATAAAATGTAATAATACAATATGTAACAACATAAAATGTAATAATATAATATGTAACAACATAAAATGTAATAATATAATATGTAACAACATAAAATGTAATAACACATGTGATGGTCCCAGTTTATAACATTTCGTTTTGTTACAGACTTCCTTAATATGACAAATATTAAGAATATGTACGATTCTTTGAAATATTTTTTTAGATATTAATTTTATATCTAAACATCCTGGTCGAGAAAAGTTTTGAAAAGAAATAAGATCAAAACGTCTATCTTTTGAGACACCTATTTTTTGGCTTAAAGGAGGGAAAAGAAGAATTTTGCTCAAATTTCAGAACTTTTTTATTTGTAGAAAAATATATGTGCAGAAAAATGGAAGATTTTATCTCTTTTCTTATTAGTTATCATATATATTTATCAATGAAAATAATAATACATATATAATATGTTTATGTTAGACTATTTAAGATCACTATTTATAAAAGAGTTCCGGAATCTCTGCCCGGCTTTTCTCTGAATTTATTTTAAATTAAAACAATATTTTATTCAAATAGCTGGACGTGAATAAGATTGGGCAGCAGGCCCGGTCTATTTTATTCATTTCCCTAGCCCTTACCTCTCCTTTTCTCATCATTGAATTATCTTGATATGACTGCATTTGAAAAAAGAAAAACGTAGCCGCGTTATGCTATTCGTTATAATATAACTTATGATTTTGAAAGAAAAATGCTTATTTTACCTTTATTTAAGCATGTTTAGTGAAACAGTTCCACCATACAATAAACCATGTAAATACTACATGTACTGGCTATAACATCCCGTACTATAGCTATACCCAACGCTCGACCAGTATATATATGTTTGCAGCGGACAGCAGAAAAAACAAACACCCAAACATTTCTGTGGTCATATAGGAAATGAGAATAACAATACTATAGATTACTATGAACCCTGGAAGGGTGAACTGGGTACATGTATAATACAATAATAAAAAGGGGGATTCTGTCATTATAACTATAATACAGTGTTTACGGTTGATTAGGTCAGCCGGCGTGGAGGAGGGGACAACTTGTTATTGTAATGACCAGGACTGGGTTACATTGCGGCAGATGACCCTTAGAGCGGAGTGACCTCACTAAGTTCTTATATACAACAAATCTGTACTCATCTGACCTTGTCCGACCAAGAATTGTGGGCGGAAAGGGCGGGGGATGGGGAGAGGATATATGACATGGCAGAAGGAAAATTAAGGGTGATCATTTCTGAAGGCATCATTTCAAAATAGCTTAAATATATATAATTTTAGTTGTAACGCGTCATTTGAAAAGATATATACAATATTTAAAGGCATTTTGATGGGAAAGACTCTTTGTCCCATTTTTGTAAAATGGTGGAAAATTAAATAAATTATTATGAATAAATTGAATAGGCACACAAGTTCTGGGGGTTTAATTACTTATTATATGGGTTGGAACAGGTTTTTTTTTTTTAAAACTACCCCATGTTCACGTTATACTGTATAACTTGGATGACTTAGTTTAATTTACGTGTACATTAGGAAACATATGGAGGTAACGAACAGTATTCAAGATAAAAAATCCATAAAAAAATACAAAATAGGAGCAGAGCAAACACGGACCCCCGGAACATTAGAGGTGGGATCAGGTGTCATGGAGGAGTGAGGATCCCCTGCTGACCCTCACACCCACCGTATGCTCTTTGTCATGTTCGGGAAAATAAAGAAAAAATCCGTTGTCATTCAATTCAGCGACACTTATAAATCATTCCTTTAGAAATGTCAATTCTTATCAGAGTCAGTGAAAAAACCATTTAAACGTACAATCTGTAAATCGCCAGTTTCTAATAAGCTAGACAAGAAAAAAAGCCCTTCTGCGTCAAAAATATAGAAAATCTAAATAGGAATATTGTCTGTATGCTACACGAGGATTAAGATCACTTAAAATTCTTACCTCTGTCTCGGCCGCAGCTGATCTGTCAATAAATAACTTCCGGTTTGTTTCTGGTCTACATGTGTGTATCCGCTATCGGTGTTATAACGTGGACGCGTGTTTCGGTCATCACTGCCTGTTTTATGGTGGGTAGTTATCTGAGGATATGTATACCTTCTGCAATGCCGGGTTTATGGTTTATTATAAAAGATTAAAGTCAGTGAACAAAATTAAAGGGGAAACTTTACGAATTGTAAAAAAAGGAAAAAACATATAAATTAATGATGGTAATATTATTCTTAGTAACTGAAATGTATCATGTTTGTCATATTTTATTTTGAAATTTGTCTTGTATTTCTATTCATCCAAAGTCTTGCATGTTCATGGGTGTTGGAAGAAAATTGAAAATGGCAGTGGGGGGATAGGTAAACCCCAATTTTCAAGGCCTCTGTAATGTCTATCTTTGTTAAAAAATGGGGGCTAAGATCCCCCCCTCCCCGGTTCTGACGCCTATGATGTTTTTAAATTCCATTTTTCAATATAATTATAAAAAATTAGGTTTAATTAAATGTCTTTACGTGACTGATAAGAATTTCATCTTGGATGTTCAAGGAAGCATAGGCGGATCCATGAATATTGAAAAGCGGAAGGGGGGGTCAAGTTTTGTGGTAGGGGTAGGGTCCCGCAGCCACACCAGAATAAACATGATTTATTTATAAATCTTGTGTATATTTTGGACACAAAATGGGAGGTCTCCTTCCCCCTCATTCATTCATTCTTCATTTCCTCCTAACCGGAGATTCATATCTATTTTTTTTCGGGTGGGGGGGGGGGGGGGG
>PRKT01000327.1:507180-551582 GCA_003671525.1 Saccostrea glomerata
GGGTCAATCATTGTCTATGAAATCTGAAAGCCATGCAGAAGTTTATCTGAATGATGACTAGGAGAATTTGTAATGCAGAGATTAAATAATAAGCGGACATTAAGTTCACATAGTTAGCATAAGTTATAAGCATGAGTTTATTAATACCAGTACGCTGTATATAATTTTTTAAGATCCCGGATGGAGCAGCCATCATAAGGGTATATATACAAGCATTACGTCAGAAATCGTGTTCTCTAGTCACGTGCTATTTATTCAAAAGTCTTGTATGTTTATGAATTTATTTTTTCAATATTATAAAATTTTACTTTAATTTTCAGAGTTTCCTATTATATATATAAAGTTATCAGATTGGGTAAATTAAAGCAAATTTTCTTCTCAGATTTAGTGTAAATCGATTTTGTTTACTTTTTCACATTTTTAACATCTGCTGTGGAAAGAGAATTAAACTAGGGTCTGTTTTACAAAAAGAATTACGATTTTGAACAAATATCAAATTATGCTGATTACACTGTTCCTGCTATTTTATATATATTTATTTGAAAACGATATTTTTTCTTTGCTTATAAAAAAAGGAATTTAACGCTTATTTTTACATGAGAATTTTCCAACAGAAGTATTAATTTTGCAAATTGAAAATTTACAATAAATTAAACCAAAATTTTTTGTCGAAGTCGTAAGTTCTATTGTAAAACGGGCTCCCCGGTCCTCATAATCAAGTTGAGGGTTCGAATCCACTGCCAGACGTGGAGACCGGTGCTTCTGGTAAGATCGTATGTGCATGTATATCGAGCCCCCGAGTGTTACAACGCACTTTGAAATTTTTTTTTCAAAGTGCGTTAAATTTGGGACCAAGTCAACGTACTTTGAAAAAAATAAAATTTCTTTTCAAAGTGCGTTAATATCGACCATATTAACGCACTTTGAAAAAAATGTGCATGTAAATCTTAGGTATGATAAATACTATGTAATTTAACCAGTTTGATAACTTTTCGGTGATAATGTCACTTCAGGATGTAAAAGTGAGTGATTTTTCCATACTTTGAAAATTCTTTCTCTCTTAAATGTTTTACTGTAGTTAATTTTTTCCAGTTTGCATGCATGTTATGTTAACTAAAATTTATTGAAAGTTTTCAATGTCAATCCAGTTAGACAAATGCATATATTTGGCGGATGTACTGTAGGCGTCGGTAGGGGGGACTTTGACACACAAATGTTTAGCAAAGATATACATAATATAGACATTGAAAATTGAGGCTTACTTTGGGGGTCCACTTTCAATTTGCTACCGACGGCTATGTATAAGGTATCAAAAAGAGAGAGGTGGCTGAGAGACCCTCTACTCGTCTTCTCCTTGTAAATGAATAATGTAATAATCAAATTAAAAAGTTTTTCGAAAGATATAATTATTACAAATGGATTCTCTCAATTCAAAAATCCAAGCCTAGAATTTTAATTTTAATAATATTCATAATTTTTTCAAAGTGCGTTGAATGTCCCCCATGGTAAAAATGTTTAGATACACTCTTAACGCACTTTGAAAAAAAAATTCAAAGTGCGTTGAGTGTGTCCCAAATTTAACGCACTTTGAATTTTTTTTTTCAAAAAGCGTTAATTTTGTCCCAGTTTTAACGCACTTTGAAAATTTTTTTCAAAGATGGTTTGACCTTTACTCGGGCCGTAATCAGAGCCATTGAACAACGAGGGATCGTCCCAACGCCCGAGGCCTCGGAATTGAAGTACAACAGAAGAAAGTGAAAACCACTGTAATATCTTTCTCTTTTTTAATATAAAATAGACAATTCTCTGTTACTTGTTTAAGAATTGTGATGTGTTTCTTGTGTGTACATTTATGAAAACTGAGTACATTAATACGACTGCCACTCAAGTAAATGGGTTTAAGTTCAGTTCCACATTGATTTAAATATTAGTATGAATATTGTGGGGTTCAATCCAATTCACAAACCAAGGCGGAGCTCTAATGAAGGCAATATTTCTTTAACACGTCAAAATAAACCATCATGCAAACAAGAAAATTTATCCACTTGAATCTCCTGTTTATGTGACTCGAAGCAGACTGAGGGAAATGCGCATGCGTAACTTGGATCATACTTCCATATGCTGTACTAGGGCCTCTATATTGGGCATTTCCTCTCTGAGTTTTGTCCATTGCGCTTTACTGAGGGCCACACCTTTGGTTGACCTCTGGAATGTTCGATCTTCCGAGTATTCCCGAATGTCTACGATCACTTCTTCCTGGTGCTGATAAACACTCACTCGCCGCTTCCATGACAACGAAAATAAAATCTGTCCTAAAAACAGAAAAAATAAATTAAATAAATATCTGGTCAACTCATGAAAAAATTCATTCTCAACATCTGTATAAAATTAAGTCTCCCCAAAGAATGTTGACAAATCTAACTTGTCTTAGCTGATCACAAACGTCACCTTATTGAAGATAAAAATTACGTCATATAGGCACCATGTGATAGACGGCCTGATGCATATTTCTACTACAAGGACTTATGTTCACGAGAGGTAAAGGATTTACAGTACTTAAAATCATAATTATATGTTTACCAAAAAGAGTCGAACCGACACCTGATCAACGAGATATTTTTACCCTGGGCTCAAACTAACCATTGATTCCCACTACTAGCTGCAGATATGTTGTTCGCTAGTTCAAAAATTTGGAATGGACGACAAGCCCTTTTTTAAGACTGGTGAGCTACAGATCTGCAGCTAATCAACTCCAAACAAATAAAATACACCCCGTGTACACAGGGGCCAGTAACATACTGTTTTTGATTTTACGTAATCATTATATATATATATATAGTGAGTACGTAAAATCAAATACAGTATGTTACAGGCCCCTGTGCCCGTGTAGTCATAAATCCTGACTTTTAGCTTTTGACAACCGTCTTTTGTGCACATGGCAAAAGCAAAATTATCAACTTCGTGTGAACCCTATCGAACACCACTGATTGAATCAAATCTTTAATAGGTAACCGGAAGTAGAACTCTTTAATGCATGGCTTACCAGGGCCTTCTTCCTCTTCTTCTTCAGAATTATCTCCCCTACTTTTCTGATCTTTTCCTTTTCCTTTTGCATCTTTAGATTTCGGATCTCTTGCGGCCATTATTTTAGTAGCTGCCTCGATTCCATTTTGAATCGAACACAGTTCTCGCCACTGATGCTTGTTTAAAGAAATTCCTCGCTTTGAAGGTTTTGCAACGTTAGATCCCTTAAGCAGGAAGAATTCTCGTATGCTGACAAATACATTAGTTTGGTGTTTATACACAGTAGCACATACCAGGTCCGACAAATCAAACACGTTTTCATTCACTTCGTAATCGCCACTTTCTACACTCCCGACATCCTTTGCTGCAATGATATTACTCTCAGATGTTCTACTAGAGCGCCGGCGCGTGGAAGCTGGCGGGCTGCTGGCCTCGTTTTGGAAATTGAATTTGTCAGCTTTTGATAATCCGTTAATCCCAAACACAATTTCGTTGAGAGTGTCTGGATCCACGCCCCGAAGATGATTTTTGTACACACACAACGTCCAGAAACACTTATAGTGAAACCAGCTCGTCAGACACCTCACACGTTTGTCGGGTCCTTGATCCGCCACATAACCGAGGACAAGCGAGCCCGATCCGATCTTGGATTTACATCCTTTACATTTCGAGTCTGAATCGTTCATGTATTTTATAATAAATGGTTTGACGATGAAGGGCATTTCTTCTTCACAATAGTTCAGTTCCTGTTATGTCCGGCATGTTGACATTCCAAAATAAACTCTACTGCCAAAATGTTTTGTCTGTCGGGGTTTAAATCACCTGAAATAAACGCTCCGGGGAGAAAGATTTACACCAAATCGCCTTTACTACCACCTGGAGTGTATCAATAACATTTAAAACATGTTATTTACATAAGACAATGGTTCAAGATTTTACAATAATCAATACGTAGATCTGTAAACTTAAATCTTCAGATCAGAACAACAATGCGCAAAATTCTTCATCCTTTGTGATTCTGCTGTTGACAAATTAAAAATTTTGTATAACTGTCCAGTCTTGTATTAAGTATATAATCTATATAACACGTTGCCCAAAGTTGAACTAAATCTATATTCAGCACTTAATATGTCGACCCCCCCCCCTTCCCCCAGTTAAAAAAAACAAGCACAATTAAAGCATTCTTTAATTTGCTTTTTTGAATATATCATATCCTTCTTCATGTTCATGATTGAAGAATTAAGATATATCGGTCAAAAGAATGGGAAAAAAAGACAAGTAAACTTGCCAAGGGAAGAAAGATGTTTGATTACGCCGCAATGCCAGGCTGGGGTCCCGTCAGTCACTGGCGTTACCGAAGGACCCGTGGTACAATGTAACAACAGCGTGTAACTGTTGATTCATGACCCCCAGGACTGACATTTCAGGGGATGCCTCACTTAATCATAGAAGCCATAAATTCAAATGTGTGAACCTTGATGTTGTTTTCTAATAGATTGAAACCATTTTAAAATCAAAATCAGCAACAAGTATATAATGTTGTTGATAGGGAAGTCCCTTCGATATGCATTGAAATTAAAATTTTGTAAATTCCACATGCATTAAAACACAAAATGTCTTTTATAGCACGTACATGTGTAGCGTCTTTAAGAGGGAGGAGGGGGGGCGCTCCCTAAAGTTTTTTACCCCCCCCCCCCCCCCCCCCCCCCCAAAAAAAAAAATACATTTTACTACTGCAAATTGAAAAACTGATCTTCCTCCATCTTTTTCTTTGCTCAATTCCGATAGAAATGTATTTAATAAAATAAAATAGGATGGTATAAAAAAAGTTGGAATCAACTCCTCCCTAAACGAATACGATTTTTAAGTTTGTCAATTTCTTTTTCTTTTTGCTCGTCACAAAGTCTTTCAAGTACCAAATTAAACACATTTACACCGAGCTCAAAATTATTGACTTCATTACTGGTAATTTCATAAATTGCTGCTGAGGACAGATTTCAGTTAAAAATTATCATGTTATTTTCCAATATAGTCTATAAACTCTTTCCGTTATACGGCATAAAAATCAATTGGGTCAGCGGGCCTCTAACAAGAAATTTTTACACTTTTAAACCATTTCCCTGAAAACGATTACCATTTTCAAGAGACATATAATAGATTATCTATTATATATATATATACATTGTATATGTTAATTATTTGAAAAAAAAAATCTTTCTAATATCAATACTTTTATGATTTCGTTGTAAAAATAGCTGTGAATATCATGAATTATCGTTAATAACACAGTCATAAGTATCACTTGAATTAAAATTTGAATTTTTAACGCATATTTAAACGACCAAGCTTTACGTGTTACAGGCATAATTGTTCGGGTTTATGTGTTCTTTTATTCGTTCGGATCATCTCGGGCTCGTAGTGCGCACGAGAGGTTTTCCACTCGCCTGCACTTCTATTGATGCAATTTCTCATTGTTCTTTTGTTTCCAGGGCAGTTGCTGCAGATATGCACATAAGATCCATGTAGAAAGGTATGAGATGAAGAGAGAAATGAAATTTTATGTTTTTATGCATTAAACGGAGAGGTTCAACGGTCATCCACTGTTAAAACGAAAGTTGTAAGGCTTTTGAGGGGATTTCCCGATTATTTCCTTGAGTCGAGTTATAAATGTAACCGAGTTATGATATTTTGATTTACATTATTAAAGACTGCCTTCATATTTTTTTGTGCAGCCTTGTATCAATATCTTAGAATGAACAAAGTGTATTTGGGATTTTTGGAAAGATGCCATTCATAATTAATCTAAATGATTCACCATCCTTTATCATTTATTAAACTCAGTAACTGTCTAGGCTTAATATTTATGTACGAATAGTGAATATGAACATATTCGATTCTTATTGTTAATTCAATTGTATCATTATTATTGTATCAAAATTATTTTTTGATTTGTTTCTTGTTTGCTACACATATCACAGGTACTTGAGGACAGGACCCCCCCCCCCCCCCCCCCCCCCCTTCGACCCCTAGGCTTTTTCGATTTTTTTCTCATAAAAAATCTTTCATTGCCGTATTTGTGAAAAGATCTATACCAGCAAATCGAAAAATTACCTAAAACAAACGTTCTTTTGGATCTACCCTACATTCTGTATATAAAAATCAACAAGGTTGCCAACTCCATAAAAAGCTTATTGAATGGAAGTAATGAGGAGAGGACTAATTCCTGATGTTCCCCATATACCCAAATATGCTTGTAAAATATCAACAATAGATATATTCTTGTTTTTTTGTACAAATTATTCATCAAAATTTTATTTTCAAACGTTTTGTAGATTTACACAAATATTTAAGGAAAAGAAGATATATTTATAAATTTATAAATTGCATTTTTAAAAGGGCATAACTCTCATATGCAAATCAGGTAATTGAAAAATAATTAGAGACATTTCATTTGCATCAGCGGTTTAGAACTCTATTCTCTCAATACATTTGAAAGACATTTTTTAAAGTGTATATCAACCAAATTTCTTCAAAATTTTACTTCAAAACAGTGTCTCAGACTTTCTGCAGAATTGTGTATTTTGGTAAAAAGTCGTCTCCTCGTCACTTCCGTTCACTGAACAAAAACACTGACTGTAGCCGGACATCCTTGTGGAAAGCTGGCCATTACAACTGTTACAGTGCTTTAACCTTCATGAGAGTTAATGGTTAATGAAAAGAATATTTAATCTACAATATGAGTTGTTGATTTTAGGGCTTTGTTTAGATCTATGAGTCGATTCAACCAAAATTCTCGGCAGTGCCTCCCGGTTTGCAGACGAAGTTAGCAACCTTGTTCATTTATATATATATATAGAGAGGGTAGATATTTTTTTTTTAAACAATGTAAGTTTAAGCAAATTTTCTGAATTGATAGGATAGATTACATGTATATCACAAATGTGTAATCCATATATAATTTATGTGGAAAAAGTCTAACAGGCCTGGGGGTCTATATTGGGGGGGGGGGGGGTCCTGTCCTCAAGCAGCTGTGACACATATAAGTAATAAACTTGAACATTAATTTTAGTGATATTAACAAAAACAAAACAGTTACTGGGCTTTTTTTAGCCCCTTTCACCCTACCCTCACTGGGCAAATTTAAAATAGGGAGAATTAAAAAAAAGTATAATTTCTTTAACAAAACCATGACTAAACGAATTTAAACAGAGCATGTATGAAAGGGTGGAAATAGCACTGTATACAATATTATAAGAGCTGCTTTACCAACCCATGATCTATCTGGTACCAGCAAGTGCTCAGCATTCCCCTCAAGCAGAGACACAAATCCAGACAATTTCCTGGCCAGCTGTCTGTTGAAATCATTATCTCAGTATTTAGTCTAAGGACAAGAAAAATGTTGTCAGTGGGGAAAACAAAAATTGAAGGGGGGGGGGGGGGGGGGGCANNNNGGGGGGGAGGGGGCAAGTTTAATCGCTGGTGGCCAAATAGGCCAGTCGGGTAAAGCACTTACAGAGTGATCTAGGGAGCAGGGTTGGAATACCGTATGCTCTCATACATTTTCATGCTAGAATACATAAATTTACATCTGCAGACATTCATGATTTATATTAACCTGTATGTCTTTTTAGGAATCTAAATATGAACCTATCCATTTACCAAGAGAACCATTTATACCACAATGACCATTCCATGGATTGACCAATCGTCTCTAAGCTTTCAAAACGTAGAACCAGTTTGTGGTGAGCCAGTGGAGAAAGAGGAGATAACTCCACCAAATACAGAGAGTTGTCGGCCCGAATTCTCCAACATCCACCCCGAGAGAAACTTAGATCCACCTGTGAGTTTGAAAGACTTAGAAGGGGAGATAAGCTCTTCTTACAAAAACTTGACTCCATTTTCTTGTTTTACGAAAAGGGACAGAGGTCAAGGGAAGAAATCTGACCAAATCTCTGAAAAACATTTCAAGAGGAGAAATTTAAATGTTGAGGCTCATTTTCAAAGAAGTGGAAAACCCTATGAAATTTTGACTTGTTCTTTGTTAGAGTGGTTTAAGACATTTGAATTAAGAAAATTATTGACAGTAAGTCAAAAGCAATTTTTATTAATCACAGAAAAATCGTGGAGAAAATCTATTTCACGTTTAAGGTTCTCTAGATTCGCTCTGATTGCTTCCCTTGTATTGTTGTGCCTGCTAGCAATAGACGCAGAAAACTCTAATAGTAAACAAAATAGTTGTTCCAAGAGAATTGTTCCCGTTAAGGTTTTCTCAGAAACGTACTGTCTGCCTGGGATAACTGGGTCACTTATCAGAAAGAGGCTACAGGAAAAGGAGGTTTGGATTAATCCGAAGCGAGATTCGCGGACTGTAGGAAAACACCGGTGTCACTGCACAAAGAACTCATTTTTTACGAGTCATCACAATACAAGTGACAATTATAACTTGTTATACCCTGTTCCGCAAGAATCCACTTTAGGAATTGTTGTCAATAATTACATGTAACTTAGCTTTGCTTTAAAAGTGCATTGTAATTTTATTGGGAACGCACAATAATGAATAGTGAATTGCAAGGATGGAAGAAGCACTGATTCGTAATTTAGAGAGCCTCCATATTTCTGACCCTGACCTGATAAAGCTGTGTAATAGTGAACTGATACGTCTCTACACGTTCAGAAACTGGCCAGCCGAGGTCTTTGTCATCAGACTCGCGGAGGCTGGATTTTTTTACTCCGGGGAGGGGGACAAAGTGCAGTGCTTTTTCTGTCACGTAGAAAAAGAAAACTGGTCCCCAGGCGATCAGCCTAGCCTGGTTCACAAAAACCTGAACGCTAACTGCCCACTGCTGTCAAATTCTGTACAAACCAACAATATTCCCGTTTATAGCAATTTAGTGGAAGAACCACTTCCTTCGTGTTTCAATAAGATAATTCACTTGCTCAGTGAGAGGCACGTGGAGCGAGATAGAGATCGTATTCCAGAATCCTCAGAAGATCGACCAATCATGAGTCACGTCTCAGACTCGTCGCCCAGATCCAGTGGTTTAACGAGAAGTAGATCTAGAGATTCCTCGCTGGGGTCAACCGGATCCCAGGAAAATCGGGGAGGTAGAGGGAACAGCCAGGAAAACCGAGGAGGTAGAGGGAACAGCCAGGAGGGAGGGTCAGTGGAACAGCCTCCTCAGAGGTTCAGCTTGGGATTGTCAGGTTTTGTTTTTGTTTAATGACTTGATTCAAAGAAAATGATAAAAGACAGAATAGTGTTTATTAGACTAATATTGCACAATTGTCATTTAAATATTACAGTCAGTGTCAATATTGAATTTAGTATAATACTGTATGTCTTTACTACATATTACTATTTAACTAATTACTTACTACACTTTGGTCAATAACAGGTCCTCAGGCTGCCACACCCAGTCTACCCCCAACTCTGAGTGGGGGAATCCCCTCCTCCCAGAATGAGGCTACCTCCACACAACCTCAGTCACTAGAGGGCGACCCAAGCTTCCTGCGCTATGAGAGAAATCGTCTGGAAACGTTCAGGAATTTCCCAGCGTCAGCCCATGTTTTCCCTAGAGATTTAGCTAGCTCAGGATTTATATACACAGGTTAGTGGGTATAGATACATCATGTTCTCTCTAGAGGTTTAGCTAGCTAAGGATTTATATACACAGGTTAGTGGGTATAGATACATCATGTTCTCTCTAGAGGTTTAGCTAGCTCAGGATTTATATACACAGGTTAGTGGGTATAGATACATCATGTTTTCCCTAGAGATTTAGCTAGCTCAGGATTTATATACACAGGTGAGTGGGTATAGATACATCATGTTCTCTCTAGAGATTTAGCTAGCTCAGGATTTATATACACAGGTTAGTGGGTCGAGATAGTAATTCTTACTGGCTTTACAATGTGTTAGTTGGGCTGAAAATTTATTTTACCTTAATGATATAAATGTAATTTGAATTTAAAAAGAAAAGAACTAATCTTTTGGTTTACAATAGACCTGACATTCAATGTAAGTATGTAAAATAACAAGAGATGGAATTTGCCTTTTGAAAAAATACACATCCTCCCAAACTTTTATGATGACAAAATGTATTTGATATTTTTTTTCGCTTTAGACCCCAACTTTTTAAGACTTGGATATCAACTGATAAATTTCTAGTACATTATATATACTATGTACATCTAGATTATTAAGCAGTGCATCATACATACATGTCTATATTAAAATAATCGGTGATTTGTTTACTTATAGGTACGGGAGACAGAGTACAGTGTGTTTTTTGTCGTGGAATTCTCCGTGACTGGGACGTCGGCGATAAGCCTCACATCGAGCACAAAAACAAATTCCCTCGCTGTCCATTTCTCCTGGGGGTGGACGTCGGAAATGTCCGAATGACCCCAGCCCAACCTGCCCAGAGGGTCAACGTGGGGGGAAATCTGAACAATACACCCCTGGGTAACATGGAGGCCCTGGGGATTAACACTGACCGCCCCCGACACGGGAACTTTGCGGTAGAAAGTACGCGGTTGTCTTCATTCAATAACTGGCCTCAGTACAAGCATCAGACGCCCCCACAACTGGCAGCCGCCGGATTCTTTTATGCAGGTATAAAACATTGGAGTAGATCTATTACATGTATTTCATATCTTTTTCCCCTCATTCACATTACATTTTCAGCAACTTGCAAAACTTAAGTTTACTTCTAAGTATATTTTAACACAATGTAAGGCCTACACCTATATTCATTACAACAGACTGTAACTTCCTCATTTTTTGTTAAACACCAAGTTTAATTTGTTGTTTATCTGATTTAGCAAATTAGTTGTTAGATTTTAATAATAATGAGATAGGAAGATGAAGTCATCCACAAATTTAGATATGATGAAATTACATGTATATTCTTTGTAAAAAACACAGAAAAGTGGACCCCTTGGAAATGAACTTTTGAAAATCACAGAGTCTAGTTGTACTAAAAGATCTTCTAAAGAACTATTCAATAACAAATTGACAAGACTTCTTATTTAAGATCCTGACCAATGACAGGCCATCTTATATAATTAATTGACCAATGACAGTGCTTGTGTAGCCAGTGTTAGAACTTCAGAAAAAAATAACATCTGGTTCAGGTTCAATCATTTATCATATGTAGAAATAAAACTTCAGAAAAACCTGAAATATTACAATTACACACAACATATACTGTAAACCAACTATTATTCGCGTCATCTTTTATTCGCGATTCGTAAGTTTAAAATCATTCCGCGACAATTAATTTCCGCGACCGAGGAAACATTCTCTACAAATCCTTAGCAAAATAAATGGTTCGCGGCGATAAATATTCGCGAGTTAAAGAAGGTCGCGGAACTCGCGGATATTTCTCGCACGCGAATAAAAGTTGGTTTACAGTAGACAACACATAGACAGACATTTAGATATATAATTAAAACATAATAGACTTAATTTTAGAATAAATTTTTCTTACCAGGACACACACAGGAATTCACAAATATTACTATCAGTTATTGATGAAAATAGAGACATCTAACCATTTCAATAGCTAGGATGAGAGTGCCTGATGTTAGTTCGTGCAAGTGGGAATTCAGTGAATGGAATAAAGTCATGTGACTGTCTGTCTAGTGTCTAAAAATAATAACTACCCCATTCACACAGTCTTTCATACCACATTCTCATATATACCCAGTGCAAGTATAGTATGGCATTAAATAATACATAACCCTGGTTACACTTGCTACATCTACAGGGTTTTGACAATTGACAAGACATTTAATGACAGGCCATCTTATATAAGATATTGACCAATGACAGTGCTTGTTACATCTACAGGGTTTGGAGATAATGTGAAATGTTTTTATTGTGATGGCGGACTGCGTAATTGGGAGCCGGGAGATGAACCCTGGGTAGAGCATGCTCGCTGGTTCCCCCGATGTTCTTTTGTTCGCACTGTGAAGGGAGACCAGTTTATACGCAATGTACAGGAAAGATT
Source organism: Saccostrea glomerata (assembly GCA_003671525.1). Classification (NCBI taxonomy): domain Eukaryota; kingdom Metazoa; phylum Mollusca; class Bivalvia; order Ostreida; family Ostreidae; genus Saccostrea; species Saccostrea glomerata. The sequence goes on from PRKT01000327.1 coordinate 519,219, forward strand.
TAATCGACCCCAGACTACTTCTGGTAATTCTTTTTTCTAGGCTGAGAAACACTCTTAATCTTGTTGATATAATCAGTTTTACATAGGAACATTTTCAAAAGATTTTGAGTATGTATATCAAATGCTGTTGAATCATTATTGTGTATGTTGACCCAGTGTTTGTTGATTTCAATTCATGGGTCTTCCTTACCCACAAGTTAAAATCCCTAAGGGATTTATTTTTGCCAACATATCTGTTTAGTAAATTTAAAAGTTGCTCATGGCTTTTCATCCTCATATGATCCAGTAAGAGTTTTGATTGCTCATGAACACTGAACATATTAATTGAAATGGTTTTACAGCTAGTATACAATTAGCTGCAGAACTGTAGCTCTCTGCTTGAGAAAATTCGGACAGATAAAGCAGAGAGCTACAGATCCAAGCATTGCAAACACCTTCGATTTACGCCGACGATTTTTTGTCGCTCACTATGTGTATTTTTCATGTATTTTAAACTTTCCTCCATTTTGAAAGTAAATTTAAATGGTATTAAATAATTAATCATACATTCAACTTCAATTCCTGATCATTTACTTACCTCTCAACACTAACAAATGGCTGTTTATGTTTACGGACGTCGAAATGGAACTCTTTTAACCGACATTACAAAACTATATACAGGACTGTTTCGGACCGTTAAAAGGTAAAGAAAGTATCAAATATAAGAGTTAAATATATTGGATACCATTCTAAAAGCCAGAGAAATCTTAAACTAACGCAAAATAAATACCTAAAGTAGGGATAAAAAGTTGTAGGCGTAAATCGAAGGTTTTTACAACGCTTGGATCTGTAGCTCTCTGATTTATCTGTCCGATTTTTTTCAAGCAGAGAGCTACAGTTCTGCAGCTAGTATACAATTATATGTATAGTATTTTTAAAATCTTACAGTTTTATAAAAAGGATTTTACATGCAAGAATTTTGATGGTTGGGGCAGGGGTTAAGAGAAGCATTGTATTACACATGATTATGTATATTTGTGGATCACATGTCTTGAATAGGGAGTACAGTTTGTTTACATAATTATCATCAATATGTTTCACAGGTCATCAAGTAGAAGCCAGAGAAATCCGAGCTCGCATGGAATTGCCAATGGTTCGAGCTGTTTTAGAAACAGGTGTCGATCGCAACAGTGTGATGCAGGTCATAGAAAGAAGACTTAGGGAAACAGGTAGGAGGTAGATCAGAATAGCCTGATGTTGGTCATAGAAAGATGAATGAGGGAACTAGGTAGGGGGTAGATCAGAACAGCCTGATACTGGTCAGAGAAGGACAGGTAGGGGGTAGATCAGAACAGCCTCATGCTGGTCATAGAAAAACATTGAAAGACAGGTACTGGTAGGGGGTAGATCAGAATAGCCTGATGTTGGTCATAGAAAGACAGGTAGAGGGTTAATCAGAACAGCCTGATACTGGTCATAGAAAGAAGCCATCATCACTGTGTAATGTTTATAATGAATGTAATTATAATGATTGGTTTTTATTAGCTCTCGTAAAAATTAACCATCCTTTACTTAAGGATATGACTACCCTTCGGCGGAGGCTTTACTGAATGCTGTCCTCTGTAGTGTTTATCTGTAATTATAATGACATGTTTATTGTATTTCTGATTCTCACTACTTCAGGCGATGACTACCCCTCAGCTGAGTCTTTACTGAATGCTGTCCTTACTCTGGAGGAGGAGCCTGAGGTCCTCAATGTCGCCTCCCAGGAACCTGTCCTCCCCGAGTACACCCGCACTCCACCCCGGGCACCAACACCCAGTAATACCAGTCAGTCCTCGGCAAAATCAGGTAAAATGCACAGAGCTTGAAACTCCTGATAAATATACCTTCTGGTGCCAAAATACTGAATACAAATTTTACAGTAACTCCCCCTGAAAAACATAATAATGAATACAAAATGAAGCTAAAGCCTTACAGACAACCATTCACAAACAATTCGGTTCCAACCCAACATTAGACGTCTTTGTTTAATAACTACCTTCTACCTTCCTATCTTTTGTAGAGGAGCCATCCTCCTCCACTGGCGGATCTAAAGGTAACTCACTTCATTTTATTTGGAGCTTACAATAATGTGTGCCATAATTAGAATCTGTCACTAACACCCCTTCTTTTTTTTTAATTTCTGCAGTTATTACGTCAAGAGATATCTTTCACATGATGTTGGATTGTGACTTCTATTTTCTTAAAAGTTATTTTTATATTTTTGTTCTTTACATTTCATGAATATACATGTACTTTGGATCTTATGGTTTCCATATATATATGCTGTCCAGAAAATATTTTTCACACTGAGTTTACTTTATTTATATCTATTTCTATATTTGGACCTGGTTAAAGAGAATCACCTCCTGACCTGAGTTTATTTATATCTGTTTCTATATTTAGACCTGGTGGAGGAGAATCACCTCCTGACCTAAGTTTATTTATATCTGTTTCTATATTTAGACTTGGTAGAGGAGAATCGCCTCCTTAGAGAGCAGAAGACATGTAAGATCTGTCTGGACGCTGAGGTGGGGATGGTGTTTCTCCCGTGCGGTCACCTCTGCTGCTGTGTGATGTGTGCCCCCGCTGTCAGGCAGTGCCCTATATGTAGGGCTGAGATCAGGGGCACAGTCAGGACATTTATTCCGTAATTCTGTACTGAGGTGACATGTGTCCCCACTGTCAGGCAGTGTCCTATATGTAGGGCAGAAATCAGGGGCACAGTTATGACTTTTATTCTGAATAGTGCAGACAAGAAGCAGGACTTCAAAAAAGAGATATTTAGACTTTATCAAAATGCGCAATATTTTGTTTACAGTGTACACTATCAGAAAGCAATGTAAAATATTAATGTTCTGATCACCATGCCTGTGTAATTTTGTGATTAAAATGTACTTGTTTGAAGGTTTCACTGTCAGTGTCTTGTTCAATTTTGTCCAAGAAGGATATGGAGATAACGAACAGTATTCAATCTTAAAGTCCATAAAACAATACAAAATAGGAGCAGAGCAAACACGGACCCCGGAAACATCAGAGGTGGGAACATGTGCCATGGAGGAGTGAGCATTCCCTGCTGACCGGTCACACCCGCCGTGTGCTCCTTGTCATGAACTGGAAATAACAGAAAAAATCCGTAATCAATTCAGTGTATAAATAATAAACCAACAATTGGTATGAAAAGCGTCAGTCAGCATTTGACTCGATGATAAATTGTATTTGCTGACAAGGTCATTGTATCTACCAAAGAACTTACGAAATGATGACTTTAAACGAGACTGCTGATATTCTTGTTTCATCAACTTGTTTGTCAATAATTAACTTCGTTTTAGAAATGGTTCATATGCTCTTGCATATCGAATCAACTGAGATATATATACACTGTACTCTGTATGCAGGTATATTGCTGCATAAGTAAGGGAAGTTGATGATAGAAAAGTTAGAGTCATCACGTTTATCATATAGCTTGGTTGTTGGATTACCATTAGTGTCTTTTTCAAGTAAAATATCCAAGTATGAAACAGAAGTGTCGGACTCTGTGGTATCTTTTATCTCAAGGTCACCAAGATATATCGTATCGACGAAGGAATGGAAATTACCATTATTAATTGACAAAACGTCGTCGATATATCGAAATGTCGAGTTGAAGGCCACAGCAAGTGTTTTTCTACTCTTCACACATAAGATTTTGCATAAATTCTGCTTCATATGAATATAAAAATAAGTCTGCTAATACCGGAGCGCAATTTGTACCCATGGGAATTCCAATAGATTGTTGGAATACCTGGTCTCCAAAAACCACATAGATATTGTCAATCAGAAACTCATGCATCTTTTTTTATGTCAACTTCGGAGTACTTATGTGTGCAATCAGAATCTGTTTTTAACAAAATAATTTTGCAAATGACCAACGATGAGGTAAGTAAATTTACAAGTTCCATTTTCATTGAAGAAGCAGCTTTCAATGATATCAAAAAGCCTGAATTTTAATTTATCGTGGGGAATTGTTGTGTATAAGGTAGAAAAAGTCGTAAGTTTTTAAGCTGTTGAATTTTGTAAAGCTTAAGTCTTGTGATTTCAAATTGTCCGAAAGTTCATTAGAATTTTTTAGTAGCCACATCTGATTCACACCACTTCTTGACAGTACTCTTGAAGTTTTTCCTTCACTACTGTCAATATCTTAGTGAGGAGTAACTACTTTAAACACAATTTTAAACTATACTAAACTTGAAGTTAACGTAAATGCAATATGCTAAAGTACTTCGTTTTTGCTCTTCTGAGCCTCAAAGTGCTAATGATATGGCCATTTGTGCTTAAACTTAGAACTCAAGAACCCCTTGGCCAATTATTGTGAAATTCATTACAAGGTATCCTTCGCCTAAGTGTCCCCCTTTATACTAAAAGTAAGGTTGTGACCCTTAAACAAGGGGAAGAAATTATGTAAATAAAACCATAAGTACTGGTTGCTAAAAAAGAACCACTGGGCAGATTACCAAATAACTTACACACAAGGATGAGATGTTGTAGATAAAAATTTGTTCAGGGTATTTCCTTAAGCCCTGATAGCATGACTATGTTGGACCAACATTGACAAATGGTTTGCGTTGAGTATACAACGCTACTATGTGAATTTTCTCAACAATGTTGGGTGTCCCATTCCCATTAGTTTTCAAGTTTAAGTTGGGATAGTAACATTGGTCTGATGGTGGACCAACAGGTGCATTACGATATAAAATGACGGTGTTCATGTAACATAAGGAATATTAAATTGGGCCAACGTTGGTTCTTTGTTTATAAAACCTGCTAATTTTCTGGGGTCCCTGTCATCAATTTAAAGTTGGATTTCGAATTTCGGCCAAATAGTTGTTTTTCAAATATATCTGATTTTGCAAAATATTAAAGAAAATATTTTAAAAAAAATTTAGGAAGCAGGTTCTAAGTTAATTAATTACGAAAACGCTGCATTAATAAAAGCTTTTTCTAAGAAACAAACATTTGAAGTTTCCAGGGACAGAATGTGCAAGAGGCTTACGTATTTGTCATACGTAAATCAAAGTAACCCAACACGTTTCATGATTGCATTGAAAGAACGAGATAGGCCAGTCGTTAAAACTGATGGAGTCTAAGCAATTAGAACACCAAAATGCTGGCACTGTGTAGTTAGCTGTCAATTCCAATTACTCTCAGGTGGTTATAATACAGACTCAATATACATGTACGGAGCAAAATTTTACTTTTTGCTTATTCAACAGTTATAAAGCTGTTTCGAAAAAGGAATGCGAGTGAAGGATATAGAGATAACGAACATTGTTCAAAATCAAAGTCCATTAAACAATACAAAATAGGAGCGGGATCAGGTGTCATTGAGGAGTGAGCATCTCTTGCCGACCGGTCACACCCGCCGTGTGCTCCTTAATAGTCATAATCAGGAACATATTAATAACGGAAAAATCCGCTGTCAATTCGGTGAATAAATAATGGACTAACAATTGATATGAAAAACGTGTGTCAGCATTTGACTCCATAATAAATTGTATTTACTGAAGATCATTGTTTCGACCATAGAACTTATAAAATGATGACTTTAAACGAGACTGCTGATATTCTTGTTTCATCCACGTGGTTGTCAATAAAATACCTCGTTGTAGAATCGAAATTGTTCATACTGTAGATCACTTAATTTTCGCGACACTTTATTTTTGCGAGATAGTCATTGACTCTTTATAAGCGAGACAAAATTTTCACGAATTGTGGTACATGCTCTATGTAATCTTAAGGAATTCTATTATACGCGAGAATAAAATTTTCGCGAGCATACCATCTCGCGTAATTACGCGAAAATAAAGTTCTCGCGAATAAAAAGTGATTTACAGTACGTAGAGCATGCTCCTGCGTATCGAATCAACTGAAATATAGACTTCCGGAACTATGCAGGTGATGAAGGTACATGTATATTGCTGCATAAAAAGGGATGTTGACGATAGAAAAGTTAAAGTAATCAGATTTATCATAGAGCTTGATTGTTAGATTACCATTAACGTTTTTTTTTCAAGTAAAATATCCAAGTATGAAACAGATGTGTCAGACTCTATAAATTTTCATTACTTAAATTATTTTCAAATTTACTGTGTGCATTGTTACCATTCTCATCATGTTTATGCTGACAGACACAAGGAATTAATGTTTATTCTCGTACTATCGTATTTGCGTACAGTATATGCATTTATCTACTTATTTTTGAATTTTATCTGTAGCTATTAACTTCCAGTACTTTTATTTGTCCTTGGTCATTAAGCATACAAATTAATATATTTATACGAGGGCTGTTCAATAAATAATTTCATTAGCTCGATGACATACAAAATACAAATCATATGACATGAAGCTTGTCTTTCCGTCATTTTTGAATCTTTAATGAATTTATAACAGTTATATTAACACTTTTCAACATATAGTTTCACTGTTAAAAGCTGGAAAACAAGGGCTATTCGAGACACCGCATTAAAAATTAATTGGAAAGAACGTTTCATTGAAAGCTGATTTAAAACTTCTTAAGAATCATACAGAAATATTAACCGAAATATGTGAAATTAACAGCAACAAATGTCTGTTTTATAGACACATGAGCAGGAGGATTTCAATGAACAAAAATGATATAATGGGCATTAAAGATGGAAAGAACTAATATAGGCCGTTGGCCTGCTGTTCAATCCATATTCATTGTATACTTTTCTGTATATTTTGAATAAAATACTTCTTAAACTGAAGATGGTTACCATTCTTGGCGACAAGGACATACAATAATCACTTTATTTATGCAAAAAATCAACAAATTATCACTGATTATATTTGATTGGTTTTAAGACATATAGCAAATTTGATAAACATCACTTTGGGTGTAATTCAAACTGTTTTAACGAATCTTTTAATAGTAAAAAAGTTAAATACTCAAAGGTTACCCTATGTTTAAAAAAAAATGAGTGAAAACGACAGCGTGTATGGATATCTGAAGAAGTATTTTAAAAAATCAAAAATTTAACATATCCAAACAGATAATGAAACTCGAATCCATTTTGCTTTAAACCCTCAAAACAAATTTACAACAAGTAAAATTGATGCAAAGCATTAGATCGGCCGCAAACAAAATTTAGCATTTCAAAAATTACTTTCACAATTTTAAAAATATCCATGCAAGGAAAATACAACTTATTCAAAGCTGAAATAGTGATCTTTTTTTTTCTTTATTACATGTATTATTTCAGACTGTCTTCAAAACAAAATAATTGATAGTTTAAAATAATTTTTAGAAATGAAATAGACATTTTAGTGCACTTTAGTGCATTTGTTCATGAAATGGATTCATCGAATAATAAAGTCAATGATTAATGATAAGAATTTATCGTCATCAAAATGAAGATGCAGGCCTCAAGATGAACTTCGTGCTGATGTTTCTCACGTGGTAATGCCTATGGTTTCTGCAGAGGCTATGCTGCAAGGCACGTTGCAAAATGTAGGAAAAAATTATCATTGTTTCATTCGCAGCTCTAGCATATTCAGAACATTTTTTACTTCTTGAACAACTTAGTCTGAAAATAATGCACTTCGGTATTAATCAACAACATGACGATATAAAACTTACAAAATTTCCAAAATGTTGAAAAATGTGGCCCCAGGGTCTGTGGTTCTTGTGGGTTGGGGTGCACAACTGATAATGATAAAGTGGAAATGCATTTTCGCTTTGTTACTCTGATCTACCTCTGGGTATTACTAACCAAAGTAAGCATGCTGAGTGCATAATTATGATAAGCAATGGTGCCTCTCTCAAGATTGTGAATTTCATAGCCTCTGGTTTAAATCATGAATCAAATTCAAATGTTGGAAAGTTGTTGCATGATACTCAAGTGACCTATAAGGACCATAGGCCTCTTGTCTGAGACATTATAATATGTCAGTGGTCTTGGTGTTCAAATTCTTATTCGGGGAGGATGTTCTGGAGGAGTCTAGAAAGCAAAATTTTTGCCAAAAAATCAAAAGGTTTATGAGAGAAAGGGAACCAGAATGAGGAATTCACTACATTGTACATTTAATTTCTTCGTGACAGCGTCCAAACAGGCCATTAAAAGTAAAGGAGTTTTGATGAAAAAAAGTTAATGTTCGCCAGATCTATCAACTTTTGACTTGCTTCATTTCCCAAACTTAAAAAAACCTTTCAGAAAAAAGGAAAAAACGTCAAGGAAATCATAGGATCTGCTTTATTCCAGTATACGAAGGGTCATGTTACGGACATGTGTTTTAATTAAAAGAATATTTAATTGAAATCATAAAGACTAAATAATAAAAAAGCGGTTTGTTTCTTTCAGAGCACCGATGAGATTATTCATTGTACAGCCCTCGTAGGTATACCAACGAGTGTGGTATAGTTTTTGTGAATGTTTTTGTTAAAGCTTATAGATCTTTGCGCTGCATTCAATTTTTTAACAATCCGCCATTTACAAGTGATTCATATCCAATTTTCATTGCAAATTTGAACCAAAAAGCCATTGGTGATCTAAATGTTATTTAACATGAATTGATTTTCTTTTTTGTATGTACATGTATTATATAATTTTTTTTCTTGTGTATGTATTCTTTTACTACAAGATTAGGTATAGAGGGTGCTAGGAAATTTTTTTTCTGTATTAAAATGTAAGAAAATGTTTCATTATAAGTCTGGAAAAGTGATGAATGAAGTCCCCCACCCGAAATGTGGTTGTTATTCTTTTGTTTTAAATCACAAAATGTTACATGTATATTGAATGAAACATTGATGGATCTTAAATTTGTTATTCTGTAATAGGGTGATATTTTCTGTATAATTATTATTAATAAATGATATTAAAGGAATATTGTGTGTCTTGATTTTATGATTATTTCACTTGATCATCATCTACATCTTCATTTACATCATTTACAACATCATCATTTTGTATATATTTGAATTGAAACACAATTGGATCCGTAAACAGGTGATTTATTGATAATCATATCTTTTTATCATAGATAAATGTAACGTGAAATAGTTGCACTGGAATGTATATATTTATTCAGTAATATTGTACATGCATAATGTTCATTATCAAAATCAATGTTTTTATAATTTTATGCAGTCAAGGGGAATAACTTGTATAAGTGATTTGAACTTTATGATGATAGCAAGAGTTATCTTTCTTGTAATGTAAATATATTTCCTAGCATGTCTATTGTTAACTTTTATGCTTACTATTTTTTATTCCCATTACAGGTCTATACAATACTATACTACTGTTATTCTACTACTTCATCTGTACATATATTTGTCTCGATCGATCTATCCATATCAACACGAAGTATTGAATAAATGATTTACCTACAAATGGTGATCGACTTCTTATTTATAAAGTAAAGTCCCCCACCCGAAATGTGGTTGTTATTCTTTTGTTTTAAATCACAAAATGTTACATGTATATTGAATGAAACATTGATGGATCTTAAATTTGTTATTCTTCAAAGAAAAAAAAATCTGTGAAAACTTTATTTCTGTTTCAGATAAATATATAACTGCCAGTGGGTGAAAACGATAAAGGAGACATAGACCTATCTAAAATTATTTTGTACAAAACATTAATCTCAACGTAAACTTGACCGTGTTTTCAAACAATTATGGCTAGGAGAATTGAGTCATATTGGACTTTGAGTAGAAAAGTGAGGTCACGCGTTTCTGAGCATTTAGCTGATTTAAAAAAAAACATCTAAAATGCTACTGTTGGGACAGATCAAGATGAATTTCTCAGAGATTTAGATAAAACTGCTAATTCCGTAGCATATATTGAACCAAGAAATCATTTTGTACATGTTATAAATCAAAATATGAAATCAGAAACTCAGAGGCAATGAGATTTACACCAGAGTTTTATCTGAGTGAAGATCATCATGATTCAGATACTGCAGATTTAGAAAGTGATGACAATATAATTATTGCAGCCCGGAGGAAGTTTAAGTGTTGGTGTATTGGGATTGGGGTGGGGGAGTAGTTATTCAGAATTAAAGGTTTTCTAAACATTGAAAAGATTGTTAATCAGAATGTTATTTCACTTTATAAATTACGAGATACATAATATATTTAATTCAATAAAGTGAATCTTTAAATATATAATTGTTTTTCATATTAAATATATATAAAGTTGCTTATCATTTACTATCGAAAAAACGACAGGTCCCTTTTTTAGAACATCGAATTATACTTCTCGCATAAAAACGTACTCAGCATAGTTCGTGTTTTATATTCTAATATTGAACATTAAATACATTTTTAATGTAGGTAATGCATATGTCTAACTTCAATTGATATTTTATGCATCAAAAATTTACTCGAAGAATTGAAGTTTAATATGGTATCGTTTATGTTTGATATTTATCCGACCATAAGTTTTCAAAATTTTCGGGACTTTCATCTCCATCGATGAGACGCATGCCTTTTCACACATATCGAAGCAGTTTGATGATCAAGACTCATTTCCATTGTTTATTACTTTATATATTTCCCGGGAGACAATTGATGGTTACATCAATGTTTTCTTGTAAAATATTTTAAATTAAGTAGCTCTGATAGTAGGTCTGATAACGAGGACAAGATGACAGTGTCACAAAAACGGGAATGGTTTACAACCTTTCAGATACCAAATAAAGCTTTGTTGTTGGATATCTTAAAACCATACTTTGCAGAATTGCAGTAGACCCACGAACTTTATTAATTGCAGACACAAACAACTTATAATTTGTCAGAGGTTGGACGGAAAGGGGAAGGGGGGGTACTTTCATTTTGGAATTGTTAGAAGCAAATCTCAAGAGAATGAACTCTGCCTTCATAATATGATTCTATTTCCTCTGAAAGCGAGGAAGATAAGCTAGGACAAGGAGCCTTCAAAGATCACCGAGAAATTCAAGGAAACAATTTTCTTCATTCACTTGCATCACCAGCACGAAAATTAGCACCCTCAACCCAGTCGGCTAAAGCAACATCAAGAATGACATTATCACCAACTTCATCTACAGGTAAAGAGGAATTATTTATAAGTATTCAGCATAGGCGCTTGGGTCAAGGATACTGTATTTTTTTTCTATATAATGTATTGTCGAGGAAATTCGAACTATACTCGTAACATTTTTTTTTCAGTGTGCAGTGTAAATTTTTAGTTTTTTTTAAACCTTTCTGCTTCATATACACTAGAATGTCACGGAAATTCGATTTTATGCACGCTTTAAAAATGACATATCCCACTGTATACTAAAAAGAAACAAGGCTTGCAATTTCATTTGCCCCTTTCGGTGCCCCAGACTCAATTTTTTCCGTTTAAAAGTTATATGCACCGCTTACCAGCTGAATTACGAATCCCCATCTCTGCAAATAATTCTTATACAATGGGGGACAACATGCAGTTGTTGTAAAAATAAACTGCCTCAATGTTTAATATATTCTTAAATTTATCTAATAATGTTTCGCTTAAAGTAAAACAAGTGTTTTAGATCAGGTATAACCAACCCCCCCCCTTTCCGTCTATATATTAAAGTTTAATTTCCTATGATTAATGATACAGGTTGATAATATCATATTGTCAGTAATTAGGTAAGAAGTTTTAGACAGTTTAAATCGGCAAATACTCTGATCCCTGCGATTTTTAGAGCTGTCAAATAATTTTCTGTCCGCCCGTTTTGGGTTTTGGACGTTGTAATTCCGGGGACTTCCGTGATTACAAAATAAAACGAGCGAAAAATGCCGAAAATAATTATTTAAAAATATAAGATGAATGAAAAGTTTATACCTGAGGATTTTTATCATTGTATAAGAATTATTTGCAGAGATGGGGATTCGTAATTCAGCTGGTAAGCGGTGCATATAACTTTTAAACGGAAAAAATTGAGTCTGGGGCACGGAAAGGGGCAAATGAAGTTGCAAGCCTTGTTTCTTTTTAGTATACAGTGGGATATGTCATTTTTAAAGCGTGCATAGAATCGAATTTCCATGACATTCTAGTGTATATGAAGCAGAAAGGTTTACAAAAAACTAAAAATTAACACTGCACACTGAAAAAAAATGTTACGAGTATAGTTCGAATTTCCTCGACAATACATTATATAGAAAAAAATACAGTATCCTTGACCCAAGCGCCTATGGTATTCAGTGTATATTTTGTATCGAGATATGTGGTAGGTTTTATTTTAAAATTTTGTTACAGATGTATTTATCATAGTCAAATTCTATTAATTTAATATTTCTGATATTTTGTATGCAAAAGAAATTCTTTCTATTTAGAGATAGTTGATAGTTGTAGCAACAAACATCAAAATCCTCACTCTTTGCCTATTGCGCCGTCTGTGACGTAATAGTAATGTAGTGGTCCTGGAGGAGCCGGGGACGAATTCCCCGGTAGCCTCAGATCACGTGTCCAGCAATGATGCGGACTATGACGGGCTATTCCTTCATGTAAGAAGTCACGAAAATCATAGCCAACTTCATCATACCAGGACAGACCTTCTGTTAGAGTCAGCGGCATTTAGCGGCATTTGTCCAAGACAGACTTTCTAGTAGAGTCAGCGGCATTTAGCAGCATTTCTCCAAAACAGACCTTCTGGTAGAGTCAGCGGCATTTAGCGGCATTTCTCCAAGACATACCTTCTGGTCAAGTCAGCAGCATTTAGCGGCATTTCACTAAAACAGACCTTCTGGTAGAGTCAGCGGCATTTAGCGGCATTTCTCCAAGAGAGACCTTCTGGTAAAGTCAGCGGCATTTAGCGGCATTTCTCCAAGACACACCTTCTGGTAGAGTCAGCGGCATTTAGCGGCATTTCTCCAAAACAGACCTTCTGGTAGAGTCAGCAGCATTTAGCGGCATTTCTCCAAGACACACCTTCTGGTAAAGTCAGCGGCATTGCCGCATATCTCCAAAACAGACCTTCTGGTAGAGTCAGCAGCATTTAGCGGCATTTCTCCAAGACAGACCTTCTGGTAGAGTCAGCGGCATTTAGCAGCATTTCTCCAAAACAGACCTTCTGGTAGATTCAGCGGCATTTAGCGGCATTTCTCCAAAACAGACCTTCTGGTATAGTCAGCGGCATTTAGCGGCATTTCTCCAAGACACATCTTCTGGTCGAGTCAGCGGCATTTAGCGGCATTTCTCAAAAACAGACCTTCTGGTAGAGTCAGCGGAATTTCTCCAAGACACACCTTCTGGTAGAGTCAGCGGCATTTAGCGGCATTTCTCCAAGACACACCTTTTGGTAAAGTCAGCAGCACTTAGCGGCATTTCTCCAAAACAGACCTTCTGGTAGAGTCAGCGGCATTTAGCGGCATTTCTCCAAAACAGACCTTCTGGTAGAGTCAGCGGCATTTAGCGGCATTTCTCCAATACACATCTTCTGGTAGAGTCAACGGCATTTAGCGGCATTTCTCCAAGACAGACTTTCTGGTAGAGTCAGCGGCATTTAGCGGCATTTCTCCAAAACAGACCTTCTTGTAAAGTCAGCGGCATTTAGCGGCATTTCTCCAAAACAGACCTTCTGGTATAGTCAGCGGCATTTAGCGGCATTTCTCCAAGACACATCTTCTGGTCGAGTCAGCGGCATTTAGCGGCATTTCTCCAAAACAGACCTTCTGGTAGAGTCAGCGGCATTTAGCGGCATTTCTCCAAGACAGACCTTCTGGTAGAGTCAGCGGCATTTAGCGGCATTTCTCTAAGACAGACCTTCTGGTAGAGTCAGCAGCATTTAGCGGCATTTCTCCAAAACAGACCTTCTGGTATAGTGAGCAGCATTTGTCCAACAGAGACCCTCTGGTTGAGTCAGCAGCATTCTTTATGAGAATGATAGTAGGTCATGCTTACCTGCTTGGGGAAGCAAAATTAAAAGATAGCTTACACCAATATTGTTATTATGAAGTTTTTCATGTGAAATAAATTGTATATTATCACTATTGGAAATGTTTGCTGGCTGTTTAAATGAAAAACCAAATATACTGTTTCAATTTCCAGAAATTAACATGAACTTGGTTTGAGGGTTATAACTCTGGAAATTTCATGAATGATAAAATGATAGAATTTACATACTCATTCGATCCACTGATAAATAAGCTGCATTTAAATCTTTTAAGGAATAAGCTGCATGGTTATAAAATATTAACCCATCCCATTTTTATATCTTTTATGGAATAAGCTGCATTTAATTAAAACAAATTATGAAATAAACTGCATGATAATAAAATGTTAACATATCCCAGTTTCATATCTTTCACGGAATAAGCTGCATTTTATATCTTTTATGGAATAAACTGCATGATTTTAAAATGTTCACCTATTCCAGTTTCATATCTTTCACGGAATATGCTGCATTTTAAATCTTTTACGGAATAAGCTGCATGATTATAAAATGTATCCCAATTTTATATCTTTTACAGATTAAGCTGCATTTTATATCTTTTACGGAAAAAGCTGCATGATTACAAATTTCTAACCTATCCCAGTTCTATATCTTGTACGAAATAAGCTAGCTGCATTAGTATAAAACGTTTACCTATCCTAGTTTTATATCTTTTATGGAATAAGCTGTGCACATCTTATATCTTTTTTACGGAATAAGCTGCATTTTGTATCTTTTACGGAATAAGCTGCATGGTTATAAAATGTTAATCTATCCCATTTTTATATCTTTTAATAATTTTATGGAATAAGCTGCATTTTAATAAAAGAATTTACGAAATAAACTGCATGATTATAAAATGTTAACATATCCCAGTTTCATATCTTTCACGGAATAAGCTGCATTTTATATCTTTTATGGAATAAGCATTTTAATAAAAGAATTTACGAAATAAACTGCATGATTATAAAATGTTAATATATCCCAGTTTCATATCTTTCACAGAATAAGCTGCATTTTATATCTTTTATGGAATAAGCTGTATGCATGATTTTAAAATGTTCACCTATTCCAGTTTTATATCTTTCACGGATTAAGCTGCATTTTAAATTTTTTTATGGAATATTATAAGCTGCAAGATTATGTATCCCAGTTTCATATCTTTTACGGAATAAGCTGCATTTTATATGTTTTACAGAATAAGATGCATGATTACAAAATGCTAACCTATCTTTTACAGAATAAGCTGCATCAGTATCAAATGTTAACCTTCCTAGTTTTATATCTTTTATGGATTAAGCTGTATTTTATATCTTTTACGGAATAAGCTGCATGATTACAGAATTTTAACCTATCCAAATTTTATATCTTTTAATGTTCAATATTAGCCATGATTATAATATTTCTTAAGATTCTCATCCCTGCCCACCCTGAATTTATATCCCGGTCTCAATTTTTTTTTCTTCGTCTTAATTCTCATCGGGATTGGTATCTGTCTACCATTCTACTTTCGTTTTAAATTTTGCGAAATGATTTTGACGACTGAAAAGATAGTACTAGTAATTGCTGTAGTACGTATAGGCCATATATTTTAAACAAAGGTCATTGGTTGAAAAAGATTGGTGATGATGTGAAGTAGGAGATAATTGAACATTTACTATGACCTTTATTCAGGTATTATAGATAAAATTACACGAATGACCAGGTCAATAAAAAATCTTGGAAATTGAAAAAATAAAAAGTATAAAATAAAAGTCGGCCGCCAGCCTTGATTTTATTTATTATGGCCCAAGCAGCATGATTGTAAAATGTTAACCTATCCCAGTTTTATATCTTTTACGGAATAAGCTGCATGATTGAATCAATAGGCAATGTATTCCTCTAAAATCAGCGCATGAAAGTTTTTGTAGATAATCCTTCACTTGACTTTTACAAATCGGTCTTAAAAAAATTAATTTCAACTTTACATGGTGTGCTTCTGACAGTCTTTTCTTTCTAACTTTATCGATAAAAAATAGTTTAACACAGTCGCATACTATGCTCATAGGGTTTATTTGTTGAATAAATTAAGACACAGCTACTTATAATGAGATAATATTGAAACATTAAAGCTTCTTCTGTTAATGTAATTTATAGAGTAATTACATTATTTTCTTTATTTAGTATTTTATTAGACATATTTTCATAAATATAACTTAATAATTGATATGTTATACATGGGGTTATTGTTATACATGGGGTACTTCAAATTTAATAGTCATACTCACATAATTGAGCAATATCAAATGCATGAAGCCAGATGTTTAACACCTTTTCCCTAATCATCTCCTGTTTTATTATATTGGTGATAAATTTGTCTGTATCTGACTGCAAGATATCAATAACTGCAAATTGCTAATCAGCATGATACTCATGCTAGTGTTGACCAAAATAAAGCTGTTAATTGAATTATTTTCAAAGATACTACCAAAGTAAAAACAGCTCTTTGTACAATTTAAACTGATATTTAATTATCGGGGTAATATCTTTAGAATAATACTGGAAATACCATCAAACCAAATGAAAAAAGTATAAATTACTAATTGAGCAAGTCCCTGCCATTAAGGAAAATCAAAAATAATACTATTTAAGTATCTCTCATTCATAAAAGTGTAAACCATCTCTCCATTAATTACTGTATTTGAGTAAATCCATGTAAAAACAACAGATTAAACTGTAATTAAAATTGTTTTATCTATGATCTATACAAAACAGTATTTATGGATTTGTTTATTCCTGAGTCCTACATCTTTTTCAAGATGAAGGAATTTACTGAAATTAAAGAAAAAGAAATTAAAGCAGTCAATCTTGTTAAACAAATTCTCTAAATGTTGTCATAAGCACTGTCTTTTGGAAATGCCGCTAAATGCCGCTGACTCTACCAGAAGGTGTGTCTTGAAGAAATGCCGCTAAATGCCGCTGACTCTACCAGAAGGTGTGTCTTGGAGAAATGCCGCTAAATGCCGCTGACTCTACCAGAAGGTGTGTCTTGGAGAAATTCCGCTGACTCTACCAGAAGGTCTGTCTTGGAGAAATGCCGCTAAATGCCGCTGACTCGACCAGAAGGTGTGTCTTGGAGAAATGCCGCAAAATGCCGCTGACTCTACCAGAAGGTCTGTCTTGGAGAAATGCCGCTGACTCTACCAGAAGGTGTGTCTTGGAGAAATGCCGCTAAATGCCGCTGACTCTACCAGAAGGTCTGTCTTGGAGAAATGCCGCTTAATGCCGCTGACTCTACCAGAAGGTCTGTCTTGGACAAATGCTGCTAAATGCCAATGACTCTACCAGAAGGTCTGTTTTGGAGAAATGCCGCTAAATGCCGCTGACTCTGCCAGAAGGTTTGTTTTGGAGAAATGCCGCTAAATGCCGCTGTCTTGCACAAATGTCGCTGATCTATCAGAAGCACTGTCTTGGACAATTGCCCCACCCACCAACCCATTTCATCTCATTTCGTGACTTCTTACATGAAGTATGAACCCTATGACGTAACCCGCTCTCTCTCTTGTGCTGATTGTCAACCCGTTCAGACGTGTTTACCAATCCTCTGTAAGTCCTTGTATTATTGTCACATATATTTGGCGACCACTAATAAACGTGCGGAATTTTATCCATAGTATTTCTCAGCTTTATCCGCCATCACAGTATAGTTATGTAGCTGCAGGAAATACTATATTGACGCTGTGATCCAGGGTTTTTGTCTGGGCAGCGGGGTGCCGGCCTAACCACGTGTTGTTAGTGCCGTCGCCATCTTGAATTTTTTGTGACTTTTTATTTTGTAATGTAGTCTTTGTGTATTTGACATATTGTTTTATTTACTCTTAGCGGATTAGCCGCGAGAGATTTTTATGCATTTTTAATAAAGTTTAGTGTACTTTTGTGTGATCTGAGGACCGGTGTTATGGACCGGGAGGTTAGCTCGTTCGGTCTTGGTAGGGGGGCTTTGAGACCCGAGGGGGGTTGGTACGCTCGTTCGGTGGGGGGAGACCGGAGTGGTCTATTAGGTGCCCCGTTAGAGTGCAGCCCAGGGAAAGTCCCGCCTACTAAGAGTTTGAAGTTCGTCCCCGGTGTTGCTAGTACACCTGTGCCCCAGGGGGGGAGTGCCCCGGATAATGTCACTCAGTATGGGGAGGGGGACATGTCACTCACACAGGGAGCTATTTCGGAGGGTCCAGGGGAAACACCCGGATGGTCCGCTTTCTATTCCCTTATCCAGGAGCGTCAACAGATATTAGAGGGAGCGGTTGACCGGATGCAGGGGGAAATGGGTCAGATCCACGGTGACCTTGACACTGTTAATAAGAGGGTGGACACCCTAGGTCGGGATATAGGCATGGTGAATGACAGAATGGATGTCTTTGGTCAAGATATGGGGGCCCTGAGGGGGGACATAGATACCCTTGGGACCAGTGTTACAGGTGTGTCACCACAGGTTGGGTCCATGGAGACAAGTATGGGGGGCCAGTTAAGTAATATTACTCAGATGTTGGCTGGGTTAATGAAGACCAGTCAGCCCCAGTCACCCCCGCCCATGCAGGATAATAGGGTCAGTCAGCCAGTAGTGACTAGTAGCCAGGGGAGTCCTTGGGTCCCTAGCGCACTACCTGGACATCAGATGCCTGCAAGTAACCCTGTAGTGACCGCACATAGCGGGGGGTACATGCCTGTCTCTGTGGGGGGACCTAGTGTACACATGTCTCAAGGTCATTCCCTATCATCATTTGGCAATGACAGCTTAGTCTCGGGATTGCCGAGTACTATTACTTTGGGTTCCTTCGCGTCAGGGGGGACCAATTACCCAGTGCTTCCCAGCACGGGCCCACCGGTTACGGGTCAGGTTGCATGGTGCACCCGAGTGGGTACTTCCGCGACAATGCCCGTAGCGTCCACGCATCCTAGTGTTGCTAACTCGAGTGGTCAGGGCGCTGGCCACTATGGTAGGTTGGTTGGGGAGTCAGTTACATTAGGGGGTAGTCCGTCGTTTATGCCCAGTCAGGGGGGTCTGCATAATGCAGGACAGAGTCATTCGCTAATGACCACCGCGTATCAGAGCCTATTGCCTAGTTTACTTCCCGCGGGTACTCGTAGCTGTGTCAGTAGAAATATTCCGGCCGAGGTCAAAGGGGTGAGATATAACGGGGATGTAGAGTGGGGTCCATTTTACTCGAAGTTCTCCACTATTGCCGAGTATCAACAGTGGAGCGATCCCGACTCTCTGTTTGCCCTAAGTCTTACGTTAGAGGGGGCAGCTCTTAAGTACTTTGATATCCTCAGACGACGAGGCGCGCTGTTAAGTTTCCGTGAGGTCGTTCTCCGGATGGAGGAGCGATTCGGTAAGACTTCCCTTAGAGCCGCCTCACAGCTGGAATTTAATTCGATCTGCCAGCGAGCGGACGAAGCTATAGAGCAATGGGGGGACAGGGTTATGGACACGGCCCAGAAAGCTTTTGGTGGCGGTACTTCGCCAGAGGTCTTCCAGGAGCAGATCATCGTTCGTTTTGCTCTTGGGTGTAATGACGGCGAGGCGGGGCAGCAGCTAATTAATAATCCCCCGGGGACTCTAGAAGAAGCGATTAAGAGAGTTAAAACTTATCAGCTTAGTCGCAGAGTTTTAGCCCGCCGGCCGAGAGCAGATAAGGGTCTCTCTAGAGACCGTCATAATGACCGGAGTCAGTCGCCAAATTCGGAGTATTATCGGGCTAGATCAGATTCTGAGTGTCAAGATCTTTACGTGGCACGCAGAGAGCGTTCGGAGTCTAGGGACCGCTCTAATCGTGCCAGCGGGGACCGTCCTTATCGTGCCAGCAGGGGCCGTTCCCCTGATCGGGCCAGCAGGGACCGTTCCTATGATCGTGCCAGCGAGGACCGTCCTCGCCGTGCCAGCAGAGACCGTTCTGATCGCCGTGCCAGTAGGGACCGCTCCGAGTCGCCGGATTGGGCCTCAGGTAAGAAACATTACTCCAGTGGCTCGGAGGACAGCACCCGGGGATCAAGTCCCGAGCGAGGATCCTCGAGGAATCCGTCACCGAATCGGGGCCGTTCTCGTGCACCGAAGCCTATTATATGCTTTGAATGTCAAGAGCCAGGGCACATGCTTCGTGACTGCCCGATCCGCCAGCGACGGCGTAGATCGGGGACCCCTAAGCCTTGTCTTAAGTCAACGAGTAACAAAGCTAAAGATAAACATAGTGCGTCAGACCATGAAACAAGTGTCAAGTTCTATGAACCGAATGTGAATGCGACCTATGTAATTCCGTCTGTTAGGTCCGGTAGTCAAACCATTGGTTCAGGGGCGTGGCGTATTCCGATAAGAGTCG
The DNA here is from genome assembly GCA_003671525.1 of Saccostrea glomerata. NCBI lineage: Eukaryota > Metazoa > Mollusca > Bivalvia > Ostreida > Ostreidae > Saccostrea > Saccostrea glomerata. Next base: position 539,519 of record PRKT01000327.1, read on the forward strand.
GAGGCCAACAAGTGAAAGCAACCATCGACACAGCAGCCGATATAACTATAATATCAAGCGAAGTTTACAAGTCTGTGAGGCCGCAGCCCGAAGTTATAAGCAATACTAATGTTAGGCTAGCTGGCGAGGGAGCTGGTATGACCGCTCAGTACCTCGGTTGTCTTAACATACGCATCGGGGATTATGATTTTGTTCACCCGATCTATGTTGGTTCTCTGCAAGATGAAATGCTATTAGGAATAGATTTCATGCGCAAGCATGGTGTAGAAATTTCATGTGAAGCCGGTACTTTAAGGGTCAAGGGCATTGACACTACATTTGCTATGAGTGTTGATGAGTCAGTACCAGTACTCGATGCGGTTTCCGTCCGCAGAGTGCGGATTTCCCCGCACACTGCTCAAATCATCGAGAGTACCCTTAGTTCTGATATGCCAGAGTTTATGCTGGAGCCAGCCAGCATATTTCCGCCTGGTATTGTAGCCTCGCGGACATACAACACTGCAGGAAACAGAGCCAAGCTGTGTATCTTGAACTTGACAGACCGAAGCCATATTGTTAAGACAGGCACTAAGGTGGGGAAAGCAGTCCCCGCCGATCTAGTTGACGATGCTAGACCCACAGTGCGGCGTGTAACCTTTGAGGGGGATAAGAGTTATGACCATATCGCCCCACTCTTAGAGCAGTTAAACAAGACCGCGCCTGTAAAAGTCAGATCTCAGGCAGCGGAGCTAGTCAAGAAATTTGCCGACGTCTTTGCTACTGATGACCTTGATCTCGGAAGTTTTTCCGAGATCGAACACCGAATAGACACCGGAAACGCGTCTCCTGTCAAGCAGCGGATGCGACGCACCCCCGCTGTTTTTCAAGGGGAGGAAGAGGGTCATCTCGATAAGATGTTGAAAGCCGGAGTTATCCAGCCATCTTCTTCAGACTGGGCGTCCGCCCCGGTTCTGGTCCGGAAGAAGGATGGCAGCGTCCGTTGGTGCGTGGATTATAGAGCCCTGAATAAGGTGACAGTCAAGGACACGTACCCTCTGCCACTCATCGAGGAGTGCATGGACACGCTAGCGGGAAACCGCTGGTTCTCCAAGTTGGACGCTAATGCGGCATACTGGCAGGTTAAGATAGCTCCGGAAGACCGGAAAAAGACTGCCTTTATAACAAAGTACGGCTTATTCGAATTTACTAGAATGGGGTTTGGTTTGTGTAATGCCCCCGCGACCTTCGCTAGGGCCATAAATTTGGTGTTACACAGACTTAACTGGAAGATCGCCTTAGCTTTCTTAGACGATATCCTAGTCCTTGGATCTTCAGCACACGCTCACTTTGATAACCTACGACAAGTGTTTGAGCGGTTCCGAGCGTATGGTCTCAAATTCAAGCCTCGGAAATGCGAGCTGTTTAAGAATAAGGTCGAGTTCCTTGGTAGAACCGTGAGCGAGCACGGAGTTGAGATGGGGGATCAGTACATTGAGTCAGTGCGTGACTGGCCTGTTCCTCGCGATGTTAAGGGCGTAGAGGGCTTTCTTGGCTTCGCCAATTATCACCGTAGTTTCATCCCTCACTTCTCCAGAATGGCGGCTCCGCTGTATGCGGTTACCGGAAAAAGTGGTTTCCGGTGGGGTGAAGAGCAACGTAATGCTTTCGAAGAACTTATTCAGTTAATGACCCATCCTCCAGTTTTAGCCATACCGAACAGTACAGGTCATTTCATCCTGGACACTGACGCCTCGGATTATGCCGTAGGCGGAGAATTCCAGGGTGGGAAAGAGAGAACCATTGGGTATGGGAGTGCTGTGTTATCCGCAGAACAGCGCAGGTATTGTACTACTCGTAAAGAGCTATTGGCGGTAATTAAGTTTACCAGACAATTCCGCCATTACCTGCTGGGTCGTGAGTTCACAGTCAGGACCGATCATCATAGCCTGGTCTGGCTGATGAACTTCAAGCATCCGCAGAACCAAATTGCTCGATTGCTCGAGGAACTGAGCCAGTACAACATGCGGATCGTACACCGCCCGGGGAAGAAGCATGTGAATGCTGATGCTTTGTCCCGGGACTTACCTGATTCATGCCAGGGGTACTCGACGAGAATTAGGTAGAAGACTTGCCCTGCGGCGGATGCCGTTATTGCCGCCGAGCCCACGAGCGTTGGCATGACTTTAACACCGAAATAGACGACGTTATTCCTTTGTCCCAACTCTTTGACGAAGCGCCTGTGCCAGCGGAGAGTCCGTCCGCTGAGGGGGTAACTGTAGTTCGTTAGATCCCACTCTTCGTCAGGCCATTGTTTCTAGTTATTGGGAAGATACTCCTTTGCCTGTGAGTGCGTCTGCACTCCCCAGTTTCCAGATTAATGTCAGTGGGGTGTCGGGTTTAGATCCCAAGATTGAGACAGTTAGTCCTCAAGTCTGTCAGATAACAGGTGATACTGCGGGAATTTCCCTGTCTTCATACAGTTCCGCAGACCTAGCTCAGAGACAGAAAAATGACAAAGCTATAGTGTACCTAAGACAGTACTTAGAGTCTGGGGACCTACCTACCGAAAGTGACTTGATTATCTGTAGTCCGGAAGAGAAGTGTTATCTTCTGGAGCGAGACTGCTTTTATCTCGACGAGACAGGAGTTGTTTGGCGAGAACCGGATGACTCGGATGCGCCCCGTCGGCTCCTAGTGCCGCGGAGTCTCAGATCCGAGATCATGCACTTATGTCACGACATACCGTCCTCTGGTCACCAGGGAATTCAGAGAACTAAAGAACGCCTTAAACAACAGTTCTACTGGTGGCGGATGACGAAGGACATAAAGTTGTATGTCAAGACTTGCGACGTATGTGCTAGGAATAAGCGAGGTTCGTTGCCGAACAGATCAGAGCTGAAGAGCTACCAAGCCGGAAGCCCGATGGAGAGGGTACATTTAGACTTTCTCGGGCCGCTTCCCCGAACTGATAGCGGGAACGAATACATACTCATGATGGTAGATAACTTTACCAAGTGGGTAGAGTGTATTCCGCTTCCGTCTCAGACAGCGGAAGTAACCGCTCGTTCCGCTATCAATGACTTCTTTTCTCGATTTGGCTATCCTTACGAAATCTTTACAGATCAGGGCCGTAATTTCGAGAGCGAGCTGTTCTGTAAGATTTGTGCCATGTTAGGGATCCATAAAGCCAGGACCACACCCTACCGTCCGTCAGGGAATGGCCAGGTAGAGCGCTACAACCGCACTCTAATGGACGCGGTTCGTTGCTACGTAGATGGCCAGCCCAAGTCATGGGATAAGTACCTAGGCCCATTGGCTGGAGCGTTGCGGTCCGCGGTAAACCGCCATACTGGATACACTCCAAATCGTCTCATGCTGGGTAGAGAAGTAAATATACCAGCAACCTTGATGTTTGCCCCACCTCCTTCCACGTCTTTTCAAAATGGGGAGGAGGGTGAGGTCGACAAGTAAGTACGTGATCTAGAAGAAAATGTTCAGAGCGCGCACGACATTGCCCGCGGAAAACTAAAAGTCGCGCAAAAGGCAATGAAAAGTTCTCATGACATTAAGGTCCGTACCAGTAAGTTCAAGGTCGGAGATTTGGTCTACTGGCGCCGCAATGCGGGAAAAAAGGTAGAGTCAGTATGGAGGGGTCCTGGGATAATAATAGAAGCCAAATCGGACACAATATTTGTCGTAAAATCTCGGCGCGAGGTCAAGGTCATGCACCATGACAAACTTAAAAGGTGCGAGTCCAGGCAACTCCCCAAATGGTTAGTAAACTATAAGAATAAGTTGCCCGGACAATCAGTAGATCGAGATGGGGATAGTTTTCCTACGGATGATGTGGTAGCACCGCTGGGGACCGCAGACTCAGGAATTAGTCCTGAGAGCCCGGGGAATGGGGGTCATTCAAAAGTTAGCCCCAAACCAGCGGAGTCAGTAGGTCCGTACATGGGTACTCGGATTAGACCAATCTAAACAACCCCAATCGCCCAAGAGACCTAGAGCCACTAGGGGGACTAGAGCCAAGAAATATTGTGTTTGCCTACAGTCTAATCCCAAGGGGATGATGGTGCAGTGCGACGACTGTCGGGACTGGTTCCATCCGGGTTGCGTGGGTATAAGTGAGGACTATGCCAAGTCGATACCTCAATATATCTGCCCCGAATGTAGTCCCGTCGGAGTCGACACTCGTTAGTTAGAGCAGTTAGGTTTCCGCATTGATGCGGAAGCATGTGCAAGTCTCAGTTGGGTTTATATCAGGTTAAGGTAGACTTGTACATGAATTAGTAAGTTAGACATAAGTTTGATGATCTTACCTATCTTTGTCCGTGGTTTCACGGGTGGACCGGAGCAAGTTAGGCTCTGGGTGGAGTCTGGCAGACCCGTATTCTTTGGAATCGGAGGTCAGATCGCGGATATGTCCGCGAACCAGTTGTCGGGAATCAGAGCTATTCCTATGGACCGACTGTTGGTTGAGTCGGATAGTCCTGATTTTCCTTGTGGAGTTGAGGCGCCGATGGGCCCCAGGCACATCGGAGAAGTGTACCGTCGATTCGCCGCAGCGAGGGGACAGGACGTCGCCTTGCTAGCGGGTCTTGTGTTCAGGAACTTTAGAGTGTTCTTTGGACCCCAGTTGAGGGGATTCTTATAAACTAGTGCTGTTATCGCTGGGACGTATAGCCCGGATTTACTTACCTGAGTTTACCTGAATCGGGAGCAGGTAGTCCTGATGTCTTAGCCGCACTAGATGTCGCCTTGATGTACTATGCAGAGCCTATCCAGATGTATCAACGTTGGACCACTTGGTAGACGACATGAGTCGGATGTTAACAACGAGGGACCTCGTGGTGTTCCGAGACGACGCGGAGGATGAGTGACTGTGTGATATGAACTGTTAAATCTGTGATTTTTATTGTTATAGAGACCTTAATGTTTAAAGCTTTATTATTGTGTGAATGCATGTGTATGTATGTAAGATAGGCCCTGTTAGGTGTTAACTTTTTGTTGTTTGTACATCTTAGTTGTCCCATTGTATATATATATATTACGGGCTGGGACGCCCTGTTATAAAATGGGGAGGAGTGTAGTGGTCCTGGAGGAGCCGGGGACGAATTCCTCGGTAGCCTCCGATCACGTGTCCAGCAATGATGCGGACTATGACGTAACCCGCTCTCTCTCTTGTGCTGATTGTCAACCCGTTCAGACGTGTTTACCAATCCTCTGTAAGTCCTTGTATTATTGTCACATATATTTGGCGACCACTAATAAACGTGCGGAATTTTATCCATAGTATTTCTCTGCTTTATCCGCCATCACAGTATAGTTATGTAGCTGCAGGAAATACTATAGTAACATTACATTTGTTACTTTTTGATGACGTTATCCTTTTCCCCACAGCGCATTTACAATTACGTGCTGAAAAGACGTGGTTTTGAAGATTAATATTTACACGGTGTATGTAGCAATGGTTGTCGTATATATCGCCATATACATGCAACCATCTTTAATTTTGAATTCAAGTATTGATGGAGATTTAATCCTATTTATTTTGTTAAAATAATTCTTTCATGTGGAATGTTACAAACTTAGTTTATTATCTTAGCTTACAACTTATCTATTCTAAATTTCATATTTACCGTAACTCTAAAACGTCAATGAAAATAACTTACCGGTATTTCATATTTCAGACAGGGTATCATTTTATGCTCGTGTTTAAGAACGACACATGCGCCCCCCCTTTATTTCTTCGGTGCATGCATATCGACTTTATCGAAACTTGCAGGAAACTTGCAGAATCTTCAATAATAAATAAAAATAGAAATGAGGTCTTGAAGAGAATGATTCTCACTTGTGAAGATTTTTATAAAAGTTATTTTACCGATTTTTTTTAAGGACAAAAAATTAGTTATAGCTTTCAGCATATTTAATTTTATTCATGAGGAGTTTTACCAAAATTAATGTTGTTGGAATATATCTCTTAATTTTATATTGAACAATACAGTAGCGTGTTGATTGTCAAAGGGAAAGATTTCATTTTTTAAGTTAAATTTTAATTGACCACGTCTTCTTTTTAATATTTTGGCCTATATACGGACGAGATACTGCCGTCGGACTAGGCATTAAAATAATCAGTCTAAAATTAGCATTATATATCTAGCCCTTGATAGCTAAGGTTTTCTGATCCGAAGTCTACTATGGTTGAGATGTAAAGCGGATCGGAAACCCTTGGCTAGCTAATTAAGATTATACTTTACACCCACATGCGGACTACTAAAAATATCAGCACGTTTAAAAAGTCATGAAAAAACGTTAAAAATTTTTTTTTAATGTCTAAAGTTTAATTTTCAAAAAAATAAATAAAAAAAAACCAAAACATCGAAATACAATATTTCTCTTCTTAAGAATGGAATTTTAACACATTTTTAAAAACAGTGTAATTGTTTACAAGAGAGGCCAAAACTTCTCGGACGTAGCAGTCAGTGCTCGACATTTTTCCCGATGGTGTCCGAAGTATTCCGAGTATTTGTTGAGCAAATCAAGGACTACTCCTGAAAAGGTTTCTTTGGAAATGCATTTATTGTAGCTGTAGTTATTGAGAAATTAATATAGTAGATATTTCTAAATTTTCTCCAAGGGTTGTCAAAGGAATACATTTTGCCTTCATTATCAGATTGAACGCAATAATTTTTTTTTGAAATGCAGCGTCGATGTAGACGAAACCTGTCCACTTGTAGAAAAAGAATAGTGTATCTAAAAAAAAAACTTCCTGAAAATAAAGTCAGATTAAGAAATCTTGTATACAATAAAAATTAATCAATCACTCAGGATCTATTAGGAGTTGATGCGTAGTAGATATACAGATTTTTCAACATCTATACTTTTGTGATTGCTCGGTTATCCCTATGATTATCATATTATTAGAATATACAAGTTAACGGCATTAAAAATAATTGATTGTGTTTGTAAAAGATATACAATTCTGACCGAAAAAAATGTTGATATAAATTAGAATGGATAATAAACAGATTATCTCAATAGTTTGTCGGCATTTTATTGCAGTAAGGAAAAAAATATATTCTAACTACGTTTTCTTTACGATATCTCATAGTTTATTGGCAATTTTTAGTTAAATTTTCCGACATTGATGAAAGAGTAAATTTCAGGTAATAAAACTGGGACTGAAGACTTTACTAATTGAAAATCAAAATTGAACAATAAATCATTGACATCAAAATAATAAAGGTAAAAGCTTTGTTTCGTTTTTAAAGAAAACCATTTTAAATTTGAGATCAGTATCATGTGTCTCGGACAAAGTACAATCACTGACATAATATAATTCAAATGTATGCTTGATTTTTTTTTACCTATCGATTATTCGTAAACTTGGTAGACACAACCCCCCCCCACCTCGTAAAAAAAAAAAAAAAAATCGGAAACCCCAAAAATGTCGGAATTGTTGAGTATAATTTCTGAGATTATATAAAAGAAATACATAATTTCTGATCAGGCCTTCTATATAACAAGTTGTTGATCGAAGAATTAAAAAAATGCCAGAAATACTGAATATACCGGTAATTCCGGAGATAGATTTAGGAAATAATTTAGATCGCCAGTGGCGTAGCTAGGCTGAAAATGAAGTGCATGCTCAAATTGGCAAGGGGTCTGGGTGCCGCCCTGAGGCCCCCAGTGGGTCCAGGGCAAAGCCCTGTTGGGGGCCCAGGGGGCGAAGCCCCCGGAAGCTTCTGGATTCTGACGATCTAAACACTCGTAAAATCATAAAAGAAAGCGAAGAAAATACATATCTTGACAACGCTTTATCATTAAAATAAACCCAAGGAGCAATTATAACAGTAGAGAGACGATTTTAAAAAAAAAAGGACTTATTTTTTAAGTAATACAGGACAGGCTATCGTAGTTTTGAAGCATCTATTAACTAACTTTGTGAATTTTTGGCCAGTATAATTATTTTCGGTGATGTTTTTTTCCGTAAAAGTTAAGAAAGAAAAAAAGAATATTTTTTTTTTTTAATTCATAGAATTTATTTTTTGCTTTCACATTTACAGATTATGTACAATAGATTTGTTTACATTCAATACATACATATACTATATAATTTTTCTTCCATATAATTTATATTATATACCTTATACAAATTCTCTTTGGTAAATACTTAATACAAAATCATTTCATAAAGCTGCATAAGATATATGACATTCATGTATATTATGAATCTTCATTGTGAAAGCTTTATATACAAAAAAGTAAACAAAGGGGAGGGGTGAGGAAAGAAAACAAAGTGAGGTGGGGGAACAGTGTTCACTATTTTACCATATTGGTACATTTGAGTATAAATTTTAAAAACATTATAGCATATCACTTATATTAGGAAATAATCAAGTCTTGCCTGTTTTATTGGATTTTTCTTTCTCCAAGTGAATCTTTTTAAATTTGGATTGTTTTCACGAAAAATATCTTTTAAATTTAGTATCTCTATCATCTTTAATACTTCCATTCTTGATTTAGGGTTATTTAGGTTTTTATAGTTCATTGAATCCAAATCCTTATCTAAAATTAAATTAAAATCACCACCTATAATCATATATTGTGATGAGTAATATTCTTGTATCATATTTAAAATCTTTGTATAGAAGGCTGGTGTATCCTGATTTGGTCCATATATATTCACTAACAAAAAAGGAAGATTGTCTATTACTACATCTAGAATAAGATAATTGCCATTGTCATCTTTATATTCATTAATCAATGTCAAGTCACAGTTATTATTGATAAGTGTAGCAACTCCCCGTGAGTTTGATTTGTATGAACTAAAAAAAGCCTTATATCCCCATAATGCTTTTATCATGCTTTCATCTTTTGTGACAAAGTGTGTGTCTTGAAGGAAATAAACATTTAATTTTTTTTCTTTTAAAATTTTAAAGACATCCCTCCTTTTATTCATGTCCCCTAAACCTTGGCAATTTAATGTAAGTATTTTTAGGAAATTTTCACATGGATAGTCATCCATTCCACAGCAAATGCATAAAAAAGTTTACTGTTCCCCAACAGCAAGAAAACAAGAGTTGATAAAAAAAGTAAAAATCTATATACACTACAGAAAAGTAGTTTTTAAGCTCAGACACACCTGCTGTCATTTTGAAAATGTGCAAAACTAGACCCAAAAAACCTAACTTTAAGTTTATATTTGAAATGAAAATGTTAAAAATATAGAAAATTAATTTCAGTTGAGAGGAACTCTATATACTCAATTTCTTTCCTATTCAGTTCCTTTTTTCTAATTACAATTTGTTGTAGTTACCATGTTTGTTTTTTTTTTTTCTATTAAAGAAATATATCTGAAATGTAATTACAACAAAAATTTATCCATATCAAAATGTCGCACTTTGCACTGTATTAAAATTGAAATTATGCACACAGACTCCTCTCTGAGTTGAGTGATAGAATAGAAATTGATCAAAAACTTACAAGTTTACACGATCCATGCTGTACGATATCTATACCGGAAATTGAGTCTTTGAAAAAACACAAAAATAGTGACGTATACACTTGCAAATTCCGGAAAGTATCAAAACCTAAACATAATTTATAATTTATCCAGATATCATGTGCAGCATGAATATAGTCATATCGAAAACCACTAAACCACTAGAATAAATATTTTAGTTTATGCAGAATTACCGTAATAGTCAAATTCGATGAAAGTACACAAATACTAACTAATTGAAAAAGTTATTTACTGTAAGTTTGTATTTTTAGCTAGTGACTTTTCATAATTTACATTTTGAAGCGTCAGACGGGAACCGGCATATTTCTCGCCGCACTCATCCCAACCTCTGTGATGTGCGTGAAGCGTCTAGGACCGATCTTACTACCACACCACCGCGAAACGACCACTAGTGCGTTATTTATGTCATTATCAGCCAGTGTCTTTAGTAGCATTCTCCCGGCTCCGTGCTCGCCGTCATCTTCCGATCCCTCGTGTATCGTGCCGTCGTTACTGGTGAACCGAAACGCATAAATGTTATGACTTGCACTGGTAGTGTTATCTGTCCGCATAACTTCCACAAGCGATCGTCTCACCTGTTTATAGGAATCTACTGGCGTTGCGTGGGCAGCAAACCGGTTTCCATTGTCTTCTGTTGTCTTCCCCGTACTGATCGCGATCTTTACCTCTTCTCCACTGATGATCTCATCGGCCATTGGTCTGCTACCAATTTTTTCCCTGTACACCGTCTTGCTCTGCGTGAAAATGAGCTTCTGACCTTTTAGCACCGTTTCTATGTTACGGTCCGCATATTTCTTTTGGACATCATATAAATGCTTCCTTTTTTCACGGACTTCTTCAGGTTGGTGTTGAGACACTCTTATTGGGGACTTCTTATCCTTGAGAATTTTAATGTGTCTCATCACAATGTCCTTATGTGATTTATTTACAAACTGGACACAGACTGGCCGAGGATATTTCCTATGTTTGTCGTATTCCCCCATTCGGAACACTTTATATATCTGTAGGCTATCAACAGTCTCTGCCGGTATCTCCATCTCTACTGCAAACACGTTACTAATGATCTTCACAAGGTTTTCAGGATTTTTTATTTCGGGCGCCTTTTCGTCTACTCCACTCACAATGATATTGTCTTCAATTGCTCTAGATCTTAGCTCTAGAATCTGTTCACTTTGAGTCTTTACACAATACTCCAGTCGAACTATGTAATCTTTCATTCGGCTAAGTTCTCTTTCCATCTTCTTCTGTTTTTCCTGCAGTTCAGTGGTTATATATATCGTATCGTTCGCCTGTTCTTGTACGTTTTCTAATCTCTCCTGAATGCCATGTTTTCCTCTAATGTCCTTGGTAACTTCGTCTAGATGGCGACCTTGTCCATCAATCCTTAGTAGAAGGTTTGCAAGAGTATTTTGTATATTAGTTATACCGTGCATGACATCTCTCATCTGAAAATTTTCACATTCCTTTGAAATTTCTTCATCACTAGTACTGGTGTTAATGGTGTTAGTGTCCATATCATCGAGCGCTCTCTTTTTAGACTGGGTCAATTGACTAGCCATATTTCACAGTGTAACAGTGGAACGTATGAGTATCGCTCACTAGTGTTCACAAACAGATATGTTTACAAATTTTGTTTACCTTCTCGTTCCTCGCTTCTATTGCATTTTTTTGGTTAAAACACACTTCAACACACTTTAAAACATCTTTGAATATCAGCAATGCATTTTTTAAGATCTGAAATTAATTAAATTCGAGGTTTTTGGACTACACTTTGCTCTCGATAAAAACTTACGTCTACATGTCGAGCATGCGCACTCCTCCCTCTGAAAAAAAGAATATTACCTAAGGTAATAAATAAAATAAAAGTGGCTCTGAACAATCTACTTAAATTCATTTGATAAAATAAGTGTTTTTGTAAATTCAACCCTTAAACTTAATTTGATTTGAGAAAATGAAATGCTTAAAAAAGTCAAATTTTTGACGGTAGCTGCCATAATAGTTTTCGAACTTACAGTGTCAGTGACTTTATTTTTTTTTTAAAGTAGTAAAACTACACAAGTGTACATATAATCAGTGAAGAAAATTAGAAGAAGAAAAATTGAATTTATGCATTTATTATAACTTTTTTTGATACTACAGTGTATAATTTAATTTGTACATGACTGAGAAGGAGTTAAGTCATAGAGTCTCAGAATTATCTTTTTTTTTTCAAAATGATGTGCATGCTCGAGCATACAAGCATACATGGTAGCTACGCCACTGATCGCTGTAGGTGAAAAAAGTTTACCCCCCTCCCCCCCCAAGAATGGAGTTTTTACATGTACATATATCTCTGCACTACCCTTTGAATACAGTCACGAGTTAACCATCTATTCACAAGGTGAGTCTTTTTTCTGTTTATTACATATAGGGGTCAGAACTGGGGGTTGTTGGGGTGGGGGTGGGGGGCTTATCCCCCCACTTTTCTGCAAATATATACATAATAAATGTATAGGCATTGAAAATTGGGTTTACCTTTTTTGTTGGTTTATCCCCCAACTTTCAATTACCCCCCCC
>PRKT01000327.1:551755-582612 GCA_003671525.1 Saccostrea glomerata
TTACCCCCCCCCCCCCAAATTTCAATTTGCCTCCGACGCCTACATGTATGTATAACAAAAACATTTAGCTGGTGGAAAAATCACATCAGACCGTATCGTTGTCATTTTATAGAAAGTTAATATTTACTCCCCAATTAAGTTTTTCTTAAACATATCATTTCTAGTGTATGCAGTGTTGACAACTTGGACGTATAGAGTACACGTATCCATATATATATTCTTAAACTTCATGCAAAAGGGATAAGTGGATATTTTTAAATACACTGACAATATAAACCTACTCAAGGTGGATCAAGGAATATTCCTAAGGGACTAATCAGTAGACACATCTTTTAATTATACCCCCGTTCCGAACCAAAGGAGAGGAAGGGGAAAGGGGTATACTGTTGAAATTGCTTGAAATTTTAGCACATATTTTTTTATGACATGCCATACGATGGGATATATTTTTGTATGAATCTGATATCAACTTCTTATTTGTCTGTGCATATGCCCGTAACTGAACTTGTGTAAACTAGTGTATATTCACATCAGAGCGGGGTATTACTAGCTAGAATTGGCTCACAAACTTGTCTGTCCAGCCCTGTTTTTAAAAATATCAAAAAAGTATGTATACATGTAGTTTACTTGCATAAAAATTTCCCGAATACCTTGTTTTATGTACATATACATGAACGTATAATTTTAAAAATCAATACATACGAGTTAGTGCAACACTTTTTTTTTACGAATATTGGAAACGTTGACTTGATAATGAAATCATTCAAATATGAATTAACTTACATCTTTTTCAAAATGATATTGTCGTATTTTTTTCCTTTCCACTTGTTTATTTTTTTAATTGCTGTGTAAGGCGGAAACAATAAAATTGTATTTTTACGAATTGGAAGTTAAATCGAACAAGAAATAAGATTAAATGTAAATTTAAACAAAGCTTTATTCTATGAATAAAACCTCTTTTCTCTTCAGTTGTTTGAGAATAAATTAATTTAATTTTTTTGTAATTTTATCCATTCCTTCTGTCGATTTTTGCACACACTTTTATCAAATATTTACATTAAAAAAATTCACTTGTAGAATTTTATAAATTCTGAATCATAGGTCCCATCTCATACAATATTGTGGGACAATCACATCACCAACCCAGTGGTTCACGTGGTGGGCTTATTTAGTGTCAAAAGAAAGACCTTCTTAATTTGTCTCCCTTCCCAAGTTTCGTCTAATAAATCGAACGACTCGGACATATTAAAACAAGGAAAAATATTCTTATTTGCGAAATATATTAGAATGGAATAAAAAAAATATTATCTTATCATTTATTGTCATATCATCAAAACTTAACGTGGTATCAGAGCAGAAAACGTCAAAAAACGCAATGTGCGTTAAAGTGCGTGATTGTGGGGTAAAGGTATATGCGTTAAAATGCGTGATTGTGGGGTAACGGTATATGCGTTAAAATGCGTGACTGTGGGGAAGGGGGTTAATGAGTGTTAAAAATTGCTCTTAAGTACTGAGAAATTAAAAATTGCATTTTATCTTTTCAATTAAAAACAAACAATTATACTCATTACTTCTAAAATATACATATGAATATACATGTACCTATAAACGTTGATATTGTTATATATATCTCATGTATATCATGACCTGCTACATGTATCTATGATATATTATAATCAATGTACATGTATTTCAAATGAAAATATTAGAAGGGAAAAAATGACAATATAGGACATGTATTTCAGATTAGCAATCAATAGTGAATTTTTCATTTTTCCTATAACTTTATAAGAAAGTAAACACTGGCTGAATGAATAAAAATTTAATCTTAGTAATTTGCTGTGTTTGAAATTCAAGTGGATTTAAAAAAAAATGTACGTCTGAATATGTGTACCCTTAATATTGATTTTTATTATGCGGGCTTACTAATTTTCAGCAGGGCTGACAGACTTTTTGAGTAGTCAGCCCTGCTGGTCAATCTGATTTTTTCCGAGTTTCGTACAATACAGGCTATGAAAAACTCTATTTTATGTTATCTAACAAAAATCTGGAAACAATTAAAAAAAAATTGCCTACCTACCTACCCAGACTAAAAATTATAGGTCGGCAACTGCAAACAAAGAATTTTTTAAGCTTGGCCTAAAAGTTCTCAAGAACCACAGGGCCAGGAAAATTAAAACTCATGTGGTATCATCCTCAGGTAGTGAAGATTTAAATTTGTTCAAATCATGACCCCCGGGGGTAGAGTGGGGCCAAAATGGCCAACCAATATTTTACATAGGAATATTTAGGAAAAATCTTTAAAAATCTTCTTCTCAAGAGCCACTTGGCCAGGAAAGTTGAAACTCATGTGGTATCATCCTCAGGTAGTGTAGATTCAAGTTTGTTCAAATCATGGCCCCCAGGGCTAGGGTGGGGCCAAAATGGCCGACCAAAGTTTTACATAGGAATATATAGTAAATTCTTTTAAAATCTCCTATCCAAGTACTTCATAGCCATGATTAGTGATATTTATCTAAAATCATCCTCAGGTAGTGTATATTCTAGTTTGTTCAAAGTATGACCCCCTACATCAATATGTATCCAATGTGTTTAATTTCAAAATTAACATATTATCTGCACGTTTTATCTAAATGCAGGATATCAAACGCCCGGATTTGTTCTTTCTTTACATAACGGTAGTACATCTACCCCATAATTGAAGCCAATTATTACGGGTCCATCAATGATCTTTGACAGGTAAACAATTAAAGCGCTTCTCTTATAAAAACAAAGAGAGAACGAGAGCATGGGATAAATTTAAATTATGAAACTTTGTGCAAACTATCAATAATTGTATAAAATTAATATCAGAAAAAGAAAACACGGTTTAATTACTCTCATATTAACTGACCCTGATTTACATGTATTTATGATTTTGTAATAGCTGTTTACTAGTAATTAATATTCTTTCTGAATAGACATGTTTGCCGAAGATACATCGACGTACAAATAATTTCCTTTGAACAGTTATACCATACCCTTAATTTTACATATGAAAATATTGATCTGTAAATAAATTAAATGGGCAAATATAAGTTTATTGCCTTGAATTCAAAATTACTTTGATTTAACATATTTTAACGAATAATCGACTAGAGAAATTTTAGTCGATAGTCGGTATGATCGAACGATACTCGAGTACTCGAATATTCGTTGACATCCCTAATTTATATCAACAATCCGTCTTTTCCTTAAACTTCAATATGCCGATAAAGGAATTGACGCGGTTAATATAAGTAATATTCTTAATCACAAAAGGGTCCAGTCTTGTATTTCAAGTTAAAGACTACACCTTGTATTTCCTACAAATATACATTGACCATTGCTTCCAAACTTTTCATTTACAAAAACACAACATGGCCTGGATATCGACTATCTGAAAAATAATCGCCCTTCGTGTTCATGTTCTTCTTCGCCCTATAACTATAGTCCTGCTGGACACGTTATTACAGGTGACGTAAATATAGATCGTAATGAGGACCTTAGATCACTTATTTTAAAAGGTCCTAAATATAGGGAACTGGCGTCGGAATTTCATAAATATTATGTATTCTGTTGAAAATTACACTAGACGATGGGCCAGATATGAAAAAGAAGACATTGACACCTTGTCAGAATGGATTAAATGTATCAGATCCATGTTAAAGTCACGTATTAAAAGATAGAGGGGCAAAATGAAAACCATCTATCCTTCTGTGTTCACTGTTTAATAAACCAGAAGTGAAAAAAGAATTAGATAGATTACACGATCAGTATGTACTGGTTTCTGCCGACAAAGCGGGTAACAACATTGTCTTCGTTTGTAAGGCTCATTATGTAAATTGCATTCTAGAAGAACTTGGATTTAATTCTATAAATGGTAATCCTACTTATACTCATACTTCTCTTTCTAAGGAAGAAATTCTTCAAAATCACCTGTCAGTTTTGAATACCTTTAGGATTCCACAGAGCCAAAATGATTTTGAAGTTTCTTATATATACATGTATCCTGGATTCCGAAACTTCATAAGTATCCTTACAAACAAAGATACATTGCAGGTTCCAGTAAAATTAATGTTCAACCAAGCATCTTTCGTTACTTCTCACTAAGATATTGACAGTAGTGAAGGAAAAACTTCAAGAGTACTGTGCAACTATATAATCAACAAGTGGTGTAAATCAGATGTGGATACTTAAAAAGTAAAGAACTTTTGGACAATTTGAAATCACAAAACTTTACAAAAATCAACAGCTTAAAAACTTACGACTTTTCAACTTTATACACAATAATTCCCCACGACAAATTAAAATCAAGGCTTTTTGATGTCATTGACAGCTGCTTCTTCAATAAAAATGAAACTCGTAAATTTACTTACCTCGTCATTGGTCATTTGCAAAATTATTTTGTTAAAACTGATTCTGATTGCACACATAAGTACTCTGAAGTTGACATCATATAGATGCTTGAGTTTTTGATTGACAATATCTTTGTGGTATTTGGAGACCAGGTATTCCAATTAGCTATTGGAATTCCCATGGGTACAAATTGCGCTCCGTTATTAGCAGACTTATTTTTATATTCATATGAAGCAGAATTTATGCAAAATCTTATGCGTGAAAAGAAGAAAACACTTGCTGTGGCCTTAATATCGACATTTAGATATATCGACGACGTATTGTCAATTAATAATGATAATTTCCATTCCTACGTCGAAACGATATATCCTGGTGAGCTTGAGATAAAAGATACCACAGAGTCCGACACTTCTGCTTCATATTTGGATATTTTACTTGAAAAAGACACTTGTGGTAATCTAACAACCAAGCTATATGATAAACGTGATGACTTTAACTTTTCTATCGTCAACTTCCCTTACTTATGCAGCAATATACTTTCATCACCAGCATACGGAGTATATATATCTCAGTTGATTCGATACGCAAGAGCATGCTCTACGTATGAACAATTTCTTAAACGAGGTAAATTATTGACAAGCAAGTTGATGAAACAAGAATATCAGCAGTCTTGTTTAAAGTCATCATTTCGTATGTTCTATGGTCGATACAATGACCTTGTCTGCAAATACAATTCATCATTGAGTCAAATGATATTCACTGACGTTTTTCATACCAATTGTTAGTCCATTGCTTATACACTGAATTGACGACAGATTTTTTCCGTTATTTCCTGATCATGATTTGAACAAAATTGAATCTACACTACCTGAGGATGCTTCAATATAAATACGATTAATTATGGCTTTGCTATTTTTAAGAAGAAGATTTTTAAAGAATTTTACTATTTATTTCTATGTAAAACTTTGGTCGGCCATTGTGGCCCCGCCCTACCCCCGGGGGTCAAGATTTGAACAAAATTGGATCTACACTACCTGAGGATGATTCCAAAAAAGGATATGGAAATAACGAACAGTATTCAATCTCAAGTCCATTAAACAATAAACAAAATAAGAGCAGAGCAAACACGGACCTCCGAAACATCAGAGGTGGGATCAGGTGCCATGGAGGAGTGACCATCCCCTGCCGACTGGTCAAACCCGCCGTGTGCTCGTTGTCATGATCAGGAAATAACGGGAAAAAAATCCGTCGTCAATTCAGTGTATAAATAATGGACTAACAATTGGTATGAAAAACGTCCGTCAGCATTTGACTCAATGATAAATTGTTTTGCTGACAAGGTCATTGTATCGACCACAGAGTTGACGAAATGATGACTTTAAATGAGACTGTTGATATTCTTGTTTCATCAACTTGCTTGTCAATAATTTACTTCGTTTAAGAAATTGTTCATACGTAGAGTACGCTCTTGCATATCGAATCAACTGAGATATATATACTTCGTATGCAGGTGATGAAGGTATATTGCTGCATAAGTAAGGGAAGTTGACGATAGAAAAGTTAAAGTCATCACGTTTATTATATAGCTTGGTTGTTAGATAACCATTAGTGTCTTTTTCAGGTAAAATATCGAAGTATGAAGCAGAAGTGTCATATTCTGTGGTATCCTTTATCTCAAGCTCACCAGGATATATCGTATCGACGTAGGAATGGAAATTATCATTATTAATTGACAATACGTCGTCGATATATCTAAATGTCGATATGAAGGCCACAGCAAGTGTTTTCTTCTTTTCATGCATAAGATTTTGCATAAATTCTGCTTCATATGAATATAAAAGTTTGCTAATAACGGAGCGCAATTTGTACCCATGGGAATTCCAATAGATTGTTGGAATACCTGGTCTCCAAAAACCTCATAGATATTGTCAATCAGAAACTCAAGCATCTTCTTGATGTCAACTTCAGAGTATTAATGTGTGCAATCAGAATCTGTTTTAACAAAATAATTTTTCAAATGACCAGTGACGAGGTAAGTAAATTTACGAGTTCCATTTTTGTTGAAGAAGCAGCTGTCAATGATACCAAAAAGCTTTGATTTTAATTTGTCGTGGGGAATTATTGTGTATAAAGTTGAAAAGTCGTAAGTTTTTAAGCTGTTGATTTTTGTAAAGTCTTGTGATTTCAAATTGTTCAAAAGTTCTTTAGAATTTTTAAGTATCCACATCTGATTTACACCACTTGTTGAATATATAGTTGCACAGTACTCCTTCACTACTGTCAATATCTCAGTGAGAAGTAACGAAAGAGGCTTGGTTGAACATTTACTGGAAATCATCTTCTACAGAATAACAAAGCCATAATTGAATATTTATATGGAAGCATTTTCAGGTAGTATAGATTCAAGTTTGTTCAAATCATGATCCCCGGGGGTAGGGTGGGGCCACAATGGCCGACCAAAGTTGTACGTAGAAATATATGGGAAAATTCTTTAAAAATCATTTCTCAAGAATAGGAAAGCCATGATTGGCCATGGGACTACTTTTGGATTTAAACATTTCAATATAAACCAATTTTACTTTTTCCTAGCCACAGTGCTCAGGTGAGCGATGTGGCCCATGGGCCTCTTGTTTTCATTCTGCCGTTGTTGATATTTGATTAAATGATATTTTTAAGGAGAGATAAAATGAGTTCTCGTACCTTTATGTATTTGATGAAGGGAGACTAGGGTTTTCCCGTTAATAAGCAAACTTCCTTTTGTTTCACTTTGAAATCCAATTACAAGGTAGGTCAGTTTTTTTGGGCGGGGGGATAAACGTGCCCTAAAATATTTTATACATCTGGGAATTTAATTTTTCGAATCGGCAATCTCGGCTGACTCCATTTCGCTCCATTTAAACCTGAGATGTGATAGGTAGAGGAAAACGCATCAAGTCGATACATTTCCCCGTCGGATATTGTCTTGTCACTCATTTCATATTTCGCTCTGCACAAACATCTTCGAAAAGGTATCTTGATTTATATTATTTCTTTTTGTATATAAGTGTTGACTACAACATCATGTTAGTAGGATTTGAAAGCAAGAACTTAGCGTAGGGCGCGCCAGAAATCACTCAGATTTCAAATGTATGATATTTGAAATTTTTTAAAAAAATCACATGATTAAAGCAGCAAGATTGTAGAACACATTTGACGTCCGAGGTCATGTGCGAGGTAAGAGACTTCCGAGGAACTCCGAGTGTAATTTTTCCTTGTACATGTACATTCGATTTACATCATCAAGCCTTGGCTATCATGTGATCTTGCTTTTAGGAAAAATCGTAGTTTTATTTAAAGAAAATGGCAGGGATCAGTTGTGATTAAGATAACATTATTTAGGTAAAAAATTGAAATGTATGAATATATATAATTATTAATATATGTTTCTTATCAGTGGAACAGTATAGCGATGTCCAAAATAATATCGGATGTGAATAAGTCAATGTCAGATATCCTTCTTAAGAAAGACAGGTAAGTTAATTCATAATATATATATTTGTGGTATCTCTCCATTATATATTTTAAACATACATAGAGAAAACATCTTCAATTCTGTATGAAGTTTGTCAGAGGTCAGAGGTCAATACATGACCTAATCACACGTCGCAATAATATCTACCAGTACATAAATTATAGAATAACCTGCTCTACTTGCTTTTCATGTATAAAAATGAACAGAATAAGCAAGTAAAATTGATAATTATTATATTTAAAATGTTAACAAGTATTTCATACACTTTTTGGGCTATCGATTCAACCTGTGTACTTAGAGGAAACTAGGAGCCTAGCGTATGTTTACATTTTTCTTCACTTTTGTCAGCTGCACAGTCTCTAACGTTCATCCATATTTTTTGGTTAGTCCTTTGATTAAATTTTCATAAAAACCTTTTATTTTTTCTTTAAATTTTACTCACAATAAATGTGTAAATCTGTTGGAAAATAGCATTGCAATCATGCCATGAACAGCTGCCAAACACCTCGGCGTTTTCGTAGTTCAATGTAAAGCTGTCGCCAGTGTCTCCGTGTTTATCAATGTTTTAGGATAAGTAGGTCCTATACCTTTAGTTACCGAAACCGTAGAATGTTTTTGATCAAATTGCAAATTAACTGGCTCGGACAAGTGTCTCAATTCATCGGATCAACCCATCCCTTTCAGGCGACCGAAATTCCTCCAACTTGTTATCATCAAACTTCGGACGTGTTTCTTGTGTCTTTTCAGCATCGATTATCATTTTTCATGAATAAAAATATTCCCAGACAACAATCTGTTCACTATTATTGATCACAAGTAGCCTTTCACAAAATATTCCCTTCAAAATACATTCCTTAGCCTAACGAATTCGAAGCCTAACCGCAATGCAAACCGATTTACACCTTGCGTCATTTTTCAAAATCTACGACGGACGGTTAGTGCAATAATTTAAGTTCGAAAATATTCAATTGTCTGTCTCAAATTCATATATAAGTAATAAATAACAAGTTAATAAACTTCAATGGGAATTGAAGTGGGTCGGTACATGATCAAATCTTCTGAGAAGGCCTTCGGCCTTCACAGGATTTGATCACGTGACCGACCCACTTCAATTCCCATTGAAGTTTATAAACTTGTTATTTATCTTAAATAAACAAAATATATATTTTTATAAACACAGTCTGCTTATCATATGATAAAATATATACTCTCTTGAAAATGGCAGTTCTTTTAAATTATAAATTTTAATTAGACATTTATAATTATTGTTATTAACTCCATCTTGAAGACGATCAAATTTTCAAATTAGATAATTCATTTGATTTATTTAGCTAGTGTACCTGCAGTTTTTAGGTCACCTATAAAATATCAATTATAGCAAGGACATAAATTAAAATTTAAACTTTAATTTAAAAAGATTTTCAGGGCCAGTTTTAGTTTGTAAGTATTAGTAATTAAAATCGTTTATGTATGACCTCTCAAATGATTTTGTCCTGGTCACCTTCAACATAGTTTGAGAAATAATTGACTTTAACTAGATCGTACATAACTTAATACTTCATGAGTTTATGTTTAAAATCTTGACATTATCTCATTAAGAATATGCCCTTGCAAAAAAAAAAACAATTTATTAAGACCCAATTAACCAGAAAAAACCTATATCAATACAGATAAATATTACTTGATCTCTCTCTGTACATAAATTGCAACATAATTAGTGATATGGTATATTCTTTAATCCTGAGTGCCAAGTAAAGGTCAAAATTTGAAGCCCTTTACCGGCATACGGTGACGTCTCCATATGAATGAAATATTCTCGAGAGGGACGTTAAACAATATACAATCAATCAATTAATCAATTTGCTAGATGGGACTTAACTTAAAAAACATGACATAGTAAGTTTAATTTAGATCAGTACTCTCCTAAATCACAAATCGTTGCATTTTGTATCTTTAAGAATTGTTAATTTCATATGACGTTAATTAGATAATTTCTTATTGGTAAAATAATTTTTTTTGAATTTTCTTTGGAAAAATACAAAAAAAAAAAAAATCATAAATAATAATTAAGAACTTATGTCAACTTTTCAATGCTGAAACCATTGTTTGAAAAGGTTGACTCTGAGATCTATAAAATAAAAAGTTGGTGTGGCATTCCTTCTTAAATTCATAAAAAAATAAGTTCCAAACAATTCATTCATAATGCCAGAAATATGACATTTTCCGAGTGCAGAAAAGTCCAATAATTGACTTCGCGAAGAAATTTGAATTATTGTTTCAATTGTTGTTTATTGTTATTTGAATTATCATATAAAATTATTGAGAGCTAATGTCGGACTTTTAATGCTGAAACTATTGTTTAAAAAGGTTGACTCACAGATCTATAAAATAAAAATTTTGGTGTGGCATTCCTCCTTAATAAAATGAAACATGCATATGATGAAAATTATGGTTTAATATATTTTATCAATGTTTGTCAGCAATTATCAATGTTGTTCACGAACCTTACGCACAACCCTCGTATGTAAAGATTCTAAAAATTTTCTCAATACTTTTGATCATATGATCCAATATATATAATATCTAGGATCAGAGGAAAGTATATTTAAAAGACTGCATTTTCGGTACATATTCAACAAAGCGCCGCCATTGACCAAAAAACACGACCTAATACCAATAATTTCTCAATATTTTGATTGATCTCTCCATGCTTAATTTCTTATAACAATCATGTTAACAGTTTAAGTGCTTGATGTCCTGTTTTAATGAAAACAATTTCTAAAGGTTCTATTGATTTTAATCTTTTTAACTACCGCTTGATATAACTTTTTCTTTAAAACTTCCTGATTTGTTATCTAAGTATGAAGCATATACTTATTTCATTGCGGATCAGACAGGGTTGGTTATCTTACAAATGATTGCATCTATAATAGCGGCGAGAAATGATAGTCTGTCGGATTTATACAATACGGAATTATTTTTGTTTACGAATTCAGCTGTGTAATAAAAATACCTGTACAATACCTTGTATATAATCAGTCACCTGTGTCTACGCCGAAATATGTGACTTCAATGTAACTCTTACCAATAAACAACATACTTTGTGTTCAACAGACCTCAAAATCAAAAGATACTCTGTTATACATGTACACATATTTGTAGGCAGATCAATTTCATGTTAGTAGAAGGGTTTTTATACACAAGGGCATACTCTCATTGGATAAATTAGAAAAGTATTCAGGTATTTGAAAGTGCTGCTAGCCTAAAAATGGCACCTGAGCCCACCTCTGATGTTTTGGAGGTCCGTTGTTTTGTTTTATGGATTTTGATATTGAATCCTGTTTTTTATCTCATACAAGACTTGTAAGATCGTTATGGGTCTTGATGTTTATTAGTAAGCTAATTTTTTAACAATAACATTGGATATAACGTAACACATACGAGGGCTGTTCGGAAATTATTGAGTCATTACGCATTTTTCTTTCTGTGAAAATGTGCATATACGTTTGACAAACATGAACAGTTCATAAAAGCAAGAAATATTTCACAAATATCAAATTTCTTCTCTTCAGTGGTATATAAAGGTGTCAATGGCAGGGTATCCAGCACAGTCACGTAATCAGATATTGCAAATATGAATATATGTAGCACCAAAGTTGAAACTCCCATTCGACCCATCATGATAGCGAAAAATAATTCAACTTATGTGTATAATATTTCTATTTAATGTTGACTTCATATTGTGCAAGTGTGATTGAATTTTGATTAGAAATAGAGATATCAATAAAATATAAGGCGCGCTATAGAAATATAATAACGATAACAAATTGAATTCTGGCGTCAAGGCACTCGTTAGGTGTTCAAATGCACTTGCAAGTTCGTTCTTTAAAAAGCCAACTCATGCCAATATTTACTTATATAAGTTCAATAACCCTATATTATATGACCTTCTTATAGTCAATATGAGGATTGTCCCAAAAAGAAGAACACAAAGAAAACAGTTTAGTTTTTCTTTGCTATATCAAATTTCTTTACTTGTTTTAACAAAAAGTTGCATTTTATGATCATGGCTTTCAAAATTAATGATTTTATCACATTTAATAAGAAAATTATGGAAAAAAGAAAGCAAGCATAATTTAAGTCCCTTATAATGTCATGATCTTTTCAATATTCAATTTGTTTTAAAGTGAAAGACCACTCTTGACTAAAATCTTAAATTCACTACTGTACGGTTTTTTTGTTGATGTTCATTTAAGGTAGGACACAATAGAAAGGCCAAAATTTCCCTCAGATTCAATTTTTCTGAAACTTTGATATTTTGTTCTAGCTAGGCTACAAAATCTATCTTTATATATGATATTAAAGAAATTCAAAAACACATTTTTTCCCATCATAGTCTGATATGCGGCCTATCAATCCCCTGTAAGATGATAGCGAATCAGACATTCGACTTGAGAATGAGCCTTATTTTAGAATTATCAATCGATCTATTGCAAATTTGTGTAATACTTTTAATTAAAATAACCTTTTTGTTACTTTAAATCAGTAAGTCATATTGATACTGGAAAAATTGAATAAATTAACATAAAAAAAGGAAATGCATAGAGTCGGAATTGAAAATTCACATGTAAATATCCGACAAATTAAATTTTCCGAAGAGAAAATGTATAAATCAATTTTTACAAAAAATCAACATAATGATTTAAATGGACCCTAGAATAAAATGTAAAAATAAAGAAAATTGAACCGGTGGTTTTAGATATTTTAGCGATAAAAAAAATTCAAAGGCAAAAAAAACTCAGTAGGTGAGGTCACAATATTTGACCTTTACCCTTGATATGACCTTGACCTTTGTAGTACATAAAGAATGGAGACTCCTTATATATGTATCCAAATATCACCCCTTAACGATTTATGGAACAAAAGTTACACTGCATTTCATGACAGACTGTTACATGCCTGTTTATTGCACTTAGATAGCGTAAACACATTCCAAAATGTAAGACACCAAGTGATCAATGTATAGGATTCTCTGATTTTTTCAAAAAATATTACGCAAACATGCCAAAACTTTTTATTTTTCTTACAGGGTTCATTCATTGTTGTAAATATAGTGATATTATTCTTTTTTTTCCATTACTTTTTAAAAAATGGGTTTAAATAGAATTCACGGGTGTTTTGTCCTACCTATGAAGCATGCATCTGATGACCTTCCAATAGAGCAATATACATTTGTTTATTGAATTTACTTAAAGTGATATATTAGAATACCTTAAGTAAGTCAATATAAATTGTCTGCATTATTGAATATTAAAGTTCCAATTGGCGAGATCAGCAATTTTGTTTTATTGATAAGATGTTTCATCAAACCTTTTATGTAATTCTTTGTTTTATTATATGTTTCATCATTTATTTATTTGTTTAAATGAGGTGTTGAAGACCTACACCGCCCTCCACATCATTAGACATGATATGATGGAATTCAGCACCAAAGGTAAAGTACCACAGTGTTCTTAACATCAGGGGGGCACTTTTGTACCATAAAATATATTTAAACCCTAACTGGATAGGTTTTGACTAAAATCCTTAAAAAGGATCAGATTTATCAATAGATTTATTTATTTATTTATTTTTTTAGATATCATTTGATACAGTACATATGAGTATGTAAGTGTAAAACTGCAGTGAGAGAAACGAAATTTGACAGTATGAACAGTGCCAATAGTCAAAATGTCATTTAAAAATATATATTGATCAAATACTTTCATTTAAGCAATAAAAGACCTAAGTAAAATACCCATGAAGAAAAATAGAATTTAAAGTTTAAAACACTTCTTTTAATAAGTAATCAAAGGTAAATATAAATGTTGGATCTTAATTTTTGTAAGTGTTTTTCATTTTACGTTTTTTTTTGTAAAATTACAACAAACAAGGTATACTTATGAGATGATTCTGTAAAAAAAAAGTAAATTCACCAAAAATAAATAAATTTACATTCATTTTTTAATTTGTGGCAGGGAGTACTTGATATTTTTTCATATGTAAAAATAATGATTCATTTTAGGTTCTTTTCACGTCAACTTATTTTAAAGACATTGCTTTTTCCAAGAATTTGATCCTACACATCATGGACTTTAAAAGGTTTAGCACCCAGTATAAAGTACGACAATGTTCTGAATGTCAAAGGTCCACAGAATTCTACTGTAACACATGTAAACGTGAACTATGTCTAAAGTGTAAAAGGAGACACGTTACAAACGTCCTTACTAAACATCATAAAGTGGTATTGTATAAGTCCTTGACTAAACAATGTAAAGTACGACAGTGTTCTAAATGTCGAGGGGACACAGAATTCTACTGTAACACGTGTAAACATGACCTGTGTCCGATGTGTAAAGAGAGTCACTTTTTTGATCTGGATACCATGTACCATGATGTTGTGAATTACCTAGAGAAATACGATTACGTTCCTAAAAAAGAGGCCTGTGTGAAACATCATGAGAAATTGTATGAAATGTACTGTTATTCGTGTAAACTTCCTGTCTGTATCCGATGTAAAGGACACAAGAAACAAACGACATTCCATGCTTTCTTCCGACGTACAAGACATAAAATGTTAGACATAAGAACAGCCTACAAAACTGAACGTCAGCAACAGGATAAAGTCATTCACAACATAAGAAGCCAGACACTTTATAACAGCTGTTTTACTCTTGAAGAAATGAAAGCTGATGTTGAAAATATTGCCCAAAAAATTTCTTTCTGTCATTCAGAGATGTCAACAAAAGCTCAGAAACTAATGGATGTTATCGATTTTAACACGTTTGAAGTTAAAAAGCGACACTTAAGTTTCAAACATAGTTTACAGAAACGGAAAGAAAAACACAAGAGATACCTTGGCAGCATAAAGAACTATGAACACAGATCTGAGGAGTTAGCAAAACAGCCAGTAGAATTCCTCTTATTCTTAAAGAAAACCCCTGTACCTAGGAAAAAGGACAGTACTAGCCATATTCTAGACACCCTCTACTTTACAGAGAACATCAATAAAGCGAATGTGATGAAATTACTAAGTGAAGTCGAGACCATGGAGAGAGGAAAGAGACAAGTAAACTATGAACGTCTTCTGAATCCTGTGTTAAAAGGAACAATCACGGTGCCTGCTGCTAGTGGTGTATATCACATTTCCTGTTTAAATTTAGAGCAGATGTGGATCAGTGATCCGTACGACAATGGCATCATCTTAACAAACACAGAAGGTGTTATACTACATCGTCTGGCAGATACTGTGTCTGATACTGTTCATACATCTGGTCATTATGGGATACACACGGTGACCATTTCGGGTGATTTTATTTACATAGACAAGAACAGTAATATGTGCAAACTATCTGAAGATAAAACAACAAAGTCACAGTTGTTAGGAAAAACAGACACATGGAAACCGTTATGTGTATTCAGCTCCCCTTCCAATGGAGATTTGCTTGTTGGGATGTATAATACTCAAACAAATAAATGTAAGGTAGCACGATAC
Organism: Saccostrea glomerata; assembly: GCA_003671525.1. NCBI lineage: Eukaryota > Metazoa > Mollusca > Bivalvia > Ostreida > Ostreidae > Saccostrea > Saccostrea glomerata. The sequence continues at coordinate 567,178 of PRKT01000327.1, forward strand.
ATGTATAACACCAAAGGGAAATTTATAGAGACAATGCAACACAGCAAAACCAGCGAGGAACTTTATGGTTGTCCTTCCTATATCACAGAAAACCAGAATGGAGATATTGCCGTGTCTGATGTTGCTGCTGTAGTGGTGACAGATCGTGAAGGAAGATACCGCTTCTCCTACAGAGGGCCTCCAGCGCAAGAACAACTAACACCACTTGGAATCTGTACAGACGCACTCTCGCACATCCTTGTGTGTGACAAATACACCAGCTCAGTACAGTTGATCGATAAGGATGGACACTTTCTGTTAGATATACTGACAAAACACCCAGATATAATCGCACCATACAGCCTGGTGTACGACACAAAAAATCAACTTTTTTTCATTGGATCCTTTATAAACAACAGAATATCCATATTAAAATATAAAAGAAGGCACATCGTTCTGGGAGGGTCATGCAAAAAATAATTTCATTAAAATGAGTAAATAAATATGCACGTAAACACGTACAGAAAACGAAAAAAATTTTATTTGAAATATACATGTATAAACAAGCATACAGACAGAGGAATCAAACTATAGGTGGAAAGTAAGACATGTTGCTAGCTGGTCATGTGGTAGGTTATTGAAATAAATTAACATTTATGCCATAATGTTGTTCCTTGCACTGCGTTAAATCTATAAACCAAGAGAAAGTGGCATTATTAAAGTAAATGTCAAACACGGACCTTTCAAAAATGATCATAAAATTGAAGGATTCGAATCAGGTAGGAATAAGCATGATGAAGATACCTCATTGCTCAATGAACCCTACTGTCTAATATATCCTTCAGTGGTACATGGTGGCGTCCCCATATGAGTGAAAAATGGGACTAAAACAATGTATTTTTACTGAATCCAATCCAAGTTTAGATAGCATATGATCTTAATGTACATTGATAGAGTGATAAGGAAGACCACTCCTAATAACATAAATATTGTGAGGTAGAATGAGATTGAAATGTGTTTGCTTTGTTCCATTGTATATATATTGAGTAACAAAGAATACTTCAGGAACATTCCGAAGTAATATTATGTATTGGTCTTTTTTTTCATCTAGAACATTCTTGAATCTTGAAATCTATTCCTTAATAACTAAGTCAAAGCGTGTATTCTATAAAAGACACTAATAATAATTAATAATAAATTATTTATAAACATATTGAAGAAACAAGAATATCAAAAATCTCGTTAAAAGTCTTCATTTCGCAAATTCTATGGTCGATACAATGACTTTTTCAGCAATTACAATTTCTTATTGAGTCAAATGCCAATTGGCGTTTTTTTTAAATAAAAATTGTTCATCCATTACTTATACACTTAATTGACAACGGAAATTTCCGTTATTTCCCGATCATGACAAGGAGCACACGGCAGATGTGAACGATCGGCAGGGGATGCTCACTCCTCTATGGCATCTGATCGCACCTCTGGTGTTAAGGAGGTCCGTGTCTGCTCTGCCACTATTTTATATTGTTTAATGGTCTTTTGATCTTAAACACTGTTTGTTATCTCCATGTTTCATACATTAAAAATACACACGGCTATAATCAGCACTTAAGATTAGTGAGCAAAGGATTTATAAATCCTAAACCACGACAACTGAAAATATTGAAATCAACTTCTGTAAAAAATATTTAAAATATAGCAAGGAAAATATCAGGACAGATATGAACATTATTAAAGCAGCACTATAAAGAAATCAACGTAACGAAAAAAAAGTTTCTTGGATAAATATATTATATTATCAAATAACTTCGATATTAATTGATAAAATATAGTATATCCCAAGTGTGTTTCGTGTGAGCTCCTTCGACAATCACGTGAAAAATGCGTTATTTGTACTGCATGGTTGTCTTGAACATATTCAATATCGCAAAAGCATACCCTTGTTAGGTCACCTGAGTAAACTCAAGTTGAAATTAACTCTGTTGAATATTGATCCCACCTCAGAGTTTGATTATTTTTTTACGGGAAACTTTCCATCGAGAATTAGGATTTTCTATTCGTGTCCTCTTTTTAAAATTCAAAATGAAGGCAATTCAATTTCGGATATCGACATTTTATTTTATTCATTGCCAGATTGAATAGATTCGAAATTGGAGATATCATCACTTTTTATGATAAAACACACCAATAATGTATCGATTTTCCATATAAACAGTAAAAGTATTTTTAACAAATATCTTCAAATAAAGACATCTTGGTGGTTCCACCAATACAGCGACTTTTACAATACATAATTCTACAATTCATTTAAAGAATTGGTGAACTAACCATTTACTTGGTATATCCTCCAAAAATACAAAGAGGAATACCTAAAAATACCCGAATCAGTAGCAGGGAGTTTGATGGATCCACCAAAAGCATTAAATGTGGTGAAATTCCCGATCAAGTTTTAAAAATGACGTTTGTGAATCCACCAGTTTTAAGATACTGAAACAACACGTCGAGAGAAACTGAGTGGTGGAAACCTCAAAAAGAAATAAGAAAATTGTCTTTTATACAGAGTCAGTGCACTCCAAAATGTAACAATTTAACGAACAAGATATCTATATTTTTCTTACAAATGCTTAATAAACCCACCGAACAATACAAATAGAAATACACAAAAATACTTAAAAGATATACTGTCAACATTACCTGACGTGTGTGTTCACTAATAGCATTACCACCAAAGCATTAAAATCAAAAGGCATTCATAATTTCCCTTGAAAATGACTAAGAGACACTTTTGTACTGCAATTATGTATACAAGAACAACTCCACCAGAAAATTCCAAAAACTACCTGTAACCAAAAGATCAACAAATTTTCCTTTAAATACAGATAGTTGTGGTGAACTCACCAACCTGAAAAAAAAAACAAATACCAATGTTTTCTTAATTTCACTTACAAATACTTGGTGGACCTACAAAAAAAAACCAAACAGGAATATGAAAGACTGTTTAACTTAAATGTAAATAATGTTATTCTCTCTCATTAAATCAAAATTAAAATAAAAAAAACGAGCCAAAAAAAAAAAAAAATAAAAAAAAAACATACAAAAAACCCCAATCAAACAAACTTCGTTTTCTAAGCTAAGCTATAACATGTGTACATATCATTATGTTCTGTTAGTTGTACATGTAAAAATAAAAAGAAAATGTTTATTACCCCGTAATCGAAGTTTCGAGGGTATATAGGTTTTGACGTGTCCGTCTCTCTGTTTATCTGTCTGTCCGCAAAAACTTTAACCTTGCAAATAACTTTTGATTTAGTGAAACCATGATTTTCATATTTTGCATGTGAATTCCTTGTGACAAGACTTTTCTTTGAGTACCGCCAAATTAGACCTTTTGTCCTTGTAGTTTGAACCACTTTTACATGAAAATTTTAAACTTTTACTTTGAACCATATCCTTTGAACAGACAAAACCAGGACATTGATACTTTGCATGTGTATTCTTTGTTGACAGACCGTTCATTGGATACCAACAACCTTGACCTTTTTCAAACACATCTTGTTCAATTCAAGAAAAAACTACATGTAATGCTGTTGTAATCATTTGTGAACGAATACTATATTTTCATATTTGCAAAATAGTTATATGACAATCATTTTACTTGATAAATACTGTATGCCTAGACAAAAGATTTCGAAAATCTATAATATAAAACAATCAACAATGAATTCGACTTACAAAATAGTATACAACTGTCTTTTCCGAGATACACTGTACTTTGAAAGTGTAGCGTTATATCATGAATTTCTGAAATTATGTCTCTTCCAAAATATAACGAAAAGCATAGAAAATATGCCCAAAGAAAAAAAATCTCACTACTACAGGAGATGACTACCCTTCAGGTGAGTCCCTATTGAATGTTGTCCTCTGTAGTGTTTATCTGTAATGATATTGACATCTCACTACTAAAGGAGATGACTACCCCTCGGCCGAGGCCCTACTGAATGTTGTCCTAACTCTGGAGGAAGAGCCTGAGGACCTCAATGTCGCCTCCCAGGAACCAGTCCTCCCCGAGTACACCCACACTCCACCCCCTGCACCAACACCCAGTAATACTAGTCAGTCCTCATGTAATACAGGTAATATACCCACACTCTACCCCGGGCTCCAACACCCAGTAATACTAGTCAGTCCTCAGGTAATACAGGTAATACACCCACACTCCACCCCGGGCACCAACACCCAGTAATACCAGTCAGTCCTCAGGTACTACACCCGCACTCCATTCCGGGCTCCAACACCCAGTAATACCATTAAGTCCTCAGGTAATACAACAACACCTAGAAATACCAGTCAGTCCTCAGGTAATACACCCGCACTCCACCCCGGGCACCAACATCCAGTAATACCAGTCAGTCCTCAGGTAATACACCCGCACTCCATCCCGGGCACCAACACCCAGTAATACTAGTCAGTACTTGGGTAATACAGGTAATACACCTACACTCCACCCCGGGCACCAACACCCAGTAATACCAGTCAGTCCTCAGGTAATACAGGTAATACACCTCACTCCACCCCGGGCTCCAACACCCAGTAATGCTAGTCAGTCCTCACTGACAGGTAATACACCTGCACTCCACCCCCGGCACCAACACCCAGTAATGCTAGTCAGTCCTTAAGTAATACAGGTAATACACCCACACTCCACCCCGGACACCAACACCCAGTAATGCTAGTCAGTCCTCAGGTAATACAGGTAATACACCCACACTCCACCCCGGGCTCCAACACCCAGTAATGCTGGTCAGTCCTCAGGTAATACAGGTAATACAACCACACTCCACCCCGGGCACCAACACCCTGTAATACCAGCCAGTCCTCGGGTAATACAGGTAATACACCCGCACTCCACCCCAGGCTCCAACACCCAGTAACGCTTTCAGTCCTCAGGTAATACAGGTAATACACCCACACTCCACCCCGGGCACCAACACCCAGTAATACCAGTCAGTCCTCGGGTAATACAGGTAATACACCTGCACTACACCCGGGCTCCAACACCTAGTAATACTAGTCAGTCCTCGGCAAAATCAGATAAAATGCACAGAGCTTGAAACTCTTTCTGAAAAATATACCTTCTGGTGCCCCCCCCCCCTCTGAAAAGCATAATCATGAATACAAAGTCAAGCTAAAGCCGTACAGACAACCATACCCAAACCATTGGGTCCCAACCCAACATTAGACATCTTTGCCTTAATAACACTCCTTCCTTCCTATCTTTTGTAGAGGAGCCATCATCATCTCCCCTGGCGGATCTAAAGGTAACACACTTCATTTTATTTTGGAGCTCACAATCGTGTGCCATAATTAAAATCTGTCACTCTGACCCCTTCTTTCAATTTCTGCAGTTATCACGTCAAGATGATATCTTTCACACAATGTTGGGTTATAACTTCTATTTTCTTTAAAGTTATTTTTTATATTTTTGTTCTTTACATTTCTTAAATATACATGTTCTTTGGATCTTCAGGTCTGTATATATATGGTGTCCAGAAAATATTTTTCACACTGATTTTACTTGATATCTATTTCTATATTTACACTTGGTTGAAGAGAATCGCCTCCTGATCTGAGTTTTTATTTTAAAAAATATGTTTCTATAATTAGACATTGCCTATAAGAGAATCACTTTCTGTTCTGATTTATATATATCTGTTTCTATATTTAGATCTGGTTGAGGAGAATCCCCTTCTGACCTAGGTTTATTTATATCTGTTTCTATATTTAGACCTGGTTGAAGGGAATCGCCTCCTTTCTGAGTGTATTTATATCTGTTTCTATATTTAGACCTGGTAGAGGGGAATCGCCTCCTGATATGAGTTTATTTATATCTGTTTCTATATTTAGATCTAGTTGAGGAGAACCGCCTCCTTCGGGAACAGAAGACCTGTAAGATCTGTCTGGACGCCGAGGTGGGGATGGTGTTTCTCCCGTGCGGTCACCTCTGCTGCTGTGTGATGTGTGCCCCCGCTGTCAGGCAATGCCCCATATGTAGGGCTGAGATCAGAGGCACAGTCAGAACATTTATTCCGTAATTCTGAATAGTGGAGACCAGAAGCAGGACTTCAATAAAAGAGATGTTAAAACTTTATCAAAATACGCAATATTTTATTGATAATGTACACCTCCTGAAAGTAAAATTGAAATTAACCATGCCTTTGTTAATTTTATGCCCCTCCATGAATATGACTGGGCATATAGTGTTTGTCCTTTTTGTCTCCCATCCTTCCATTATGCTTTGTGTTTAGCTCAGTTTCAAAGCAACTATTCAAGATATTGTTATCAAGCTTCATATGATGATGCATACTGATGAGAGCAATTCAATTTCACCATCTTTTTTTTTTACCTTGACCTTTCCTGTCATCCAAATCTTATTTTTTTTAAATGCATTGTTTTTCCAGTTTTTAGAAACCCTTTCAGAATATTTTTATCAAATTTCATACTGGTGAAACATACAGATGAGAGCTTTTCACCTGCATCAACAAATTTTTATTTTGACTTTTTTTAACCTCACTTTTTGTAACTCCTTTAAAGAAACCAGTCATGATATTTATTCAAACTTCTTATGGTAATGCATACGGTTGTTAGCTTCATCAACATTTATTACATTTTCCTTTGACCTTGATCTCACTTTTTCTAAATTAATGTTTAGCTCTGTTTTGAATAAACCATACAAAATATTTTTATCAAACTTAATATGCTGATACCTATTTGTGAGAACTATTCAACTGCATCAAAAATGTTTGACCTTGGCTTTTTCTGTGACCTTGACTTCGATCTTACTTTTCGAAAATTTGCATTATGCTTAGTTTTAAAGAAATTATTAAAGAAATTTTTTTCTTCATAATAGTCTCATCAAATTTCATACACTAAACAGAATTTCATTACTAGTATCCCCTTAGCGGGGCATGTATGTCCTATGGACATATTTGTAGTTGATTAAAAATATATATTTGTACTGATTTAAGGTATCACTGTACATGTACTATTGTTTTAAAAAATAATAAAAAGAAGGAATTTATTTTCAGGATATAAGTTTGAAACTAAGAATAATCACAATATCATGGCCACCATTATTACCCATGAGCCATCTTTAAGTCACCATTTAGCTAACTTGAGCAGCTATTGTAACTTAATGATAGTAGATAACTTTAAGGTGCTTAACACTGATTCTATGTATGTATGAGTAATATTTTTTAAACAATGGTTTCAGCATTGAAAGGCCGATATCAGCTCTTAATTATTTTATACTGAATTTTTACTATAAATCTCAGATCTAAGTAAGTTAATTTTTACAATTTGTTGAAGAGGTTGTAACCCGGTTAGATCAAAAGTACATGTAGAGTACTTTTAAGTTGAGATGAAATCGTTTGTATCCTCCATTAATACATATTATTAGTATTCAAACCGTGAATAAATTACTTGCATGGGAAAACTTGCCAGATAATTGAACAAAATTAAAAGATTGAAACTTGTGTAAGTTTGGATAGTATATTATGCATTTATTTTTATGCAAATATCAGGACTTAATAAACCGATGAAAATATTGAAATATAGGAGAGATATTTAATAAATATGAAATTTCTTTCAATTGAAATTGCAAATTATATTACTGTAATACAATGTATATATCAATTAAGAGATTAAAAGTACAACAAAACTGAGAACAACTACATTATGCTTAATAAAAAAAATATATAAAGAAAACACACGTATTCACCAATGTGAAAATCGATTATGGAATAAAATGTAGCTTTGATCATATTCCGTTTTAAAAGACATATATTGTCCAGAAGAACTTCTTTATTTTTCCTTTGCAACGGAGTTTCAATTGCACCTTTTGTTTCAGTGTAAAAAATGAAACATTGTCAAGTAAATCATACTAAATGCAACAAAGATAAAAGGGAAAAAAATACTATGCAATGTACTCAACAATAAATATAAGATGATCATGCAGATAACGAACAGTATTAAAGCTCAAAAGTCTGTAAAACAATACACAGTAGGAGCAAAGCAAACATTGACCTCAAAAACATCAGAGGTAAGATCAAGTGTCATAGAGGAGTGAGCATCCCGTGCCGACCGGTCCCACCCACCGTGTGCTCCTTGTCATGTTCGGGGAATAATAAAAATTTAGTCGGTAAATATCAAGAAAAAGCGCAAATAAGTACAACAAATTCAATGATTGTTTTTTCTTTTTTTTTCCTGACATAAACTTATTCATTCTATAGCTTATACTGCACTCACAAAATGCTTTACGACAATTTACGACAACTTAAATCCGCTGGAAATTGACTGAAATATTGCCGACTCGGCGTGTAAAGCAATAATTAATCAATAATCAACGTCAGCTAAATCGTTTACAAAATTAAACTTATTACAAGGAGATAAATTTATGCAATTATCATTTCATAAACGCCAAAAGATAAAAACAAATTTGTTTGTTATCTTTTTCGGCCACATAGTTTTTTCAACTCTTGATTGAACTGTTTATCAGTAAAAAAGTACACAAAGGGATTCAGAATGCTGTGAAAGGTTACGACGTCTGGTAGATATTCGTCTGTCAGGTCCTCTACTTTGGAAATATTCTGTTTTGGCGCGAAGAATCTTCTTGTGGCTTGTATCGTCTGGTAGAGCGTCATGGACAGGAAACTGATCAATATGAAAAGTATAACAATGGCGAACGTCCGGGCTATCCTTCTGTTCTTCTCGGCCTCTTGCTGCTGCATAACAATGGCGAACGTCCGGGCTATTCTTCTGTTCTTCTCGGCCTCTTGCTGCTGCATAACAATGGCGAACGTCCGGGCTATTCTTCTGTTCTTCTCGGACTCTTGCTGCTCTACCGACTCTTTCGTTGTCTCTTTTGTTTTATTCTCGGATACATTTCCTTTTATAGACATCGACTTCATATTCCTTTTTAATTTTGCTTTCTTTGCAAGAGCTTTTAAGATTCTCAATTGCAGTATTACTATGATTACTAAAACTACTACAGATTCTAAGAAAATGAAGGCTTAATAGATAAATTGCAACAAATCTCCATCAAATTCATTTTTGACAGAGCATCTTTTTGCATTTATATTTTCTATGACAACGTATCTACGACCATGATATCAGATAAATGGGAAAACCTACTGCAAAACTAACTACTAAAGCAACTGAGTACATAATTTTCGTGTGCTTCTTTGTAATTTGTGGTGTGAAAGGTGTGCAAATTTTTCGGAATCTCTCAATACCTATAAAAAGAGCGATCATAAGCGAAGCATGTCGGACGACATAGTGAGATACCTCACATATGAACCCATCCTACTCATTGACCTGGTTGTAAACTGATATCATTCTATTGAGTTCCTTTGCTATATATGTGTGACGCAGAGAAAAAGATCGAAAAAGGCCATCGAAAGGACAAATATCCGGTAGTTTGATGACGTGGTCAAGCGAGTTCGAAAGACGTGTATAACCAACGCATTGCCAACGATGTCTATTATGTTCAATAGATAAGATATCACCCCAAATGAGGCTCTTTCTTCCCGCCCTTCTATGTTTTGTTTTAGAACCAGTTGATTTCCCATTATAGATTGTCTTGTGGCTGACAGAAAATCTGAAAAAAAAAAAGAATTTCAATTTATTAGATCATGTTGTTTATTAAAATGTATAAAATCTTTAAAAAATTATGTGCTTCTTTAAATATTTTATCAAAATGATATCCTCAAAATCCCATAGGTATTGATATCACTCGTTTTCGTTCACTGTATGACTTTATTTAACTTAAAACCTTAATTATAATCACTGCCCGGAAAACCTACCTAACATACCTGAATTCCTTATAATCGTTAGAAATCGCTAGATTTGCAACAAACACCACAAAATCATCCTAGAGTTTATCTGGAAAAATCAACGGATCCGGAACCGGTAGTGCCCTCCCCTCAATGTCAAACTGGACGAGTGGGGAATACATGTAAGAAGACGTTATGTAACTATTGTTGACAAGGCACAGACAATTTCGGTAAGCCCCCTTGTCATCCAAATCTCAACCCTAACTTCTGTCTATCTTCTTTCACACATGCTAGTGTGAGACGGCTTTTCCAGAAGCAGAATCTAGCGGAACTAGAGGACGACCTAGTCTCCAAATGGAAAAACATTCAATAGAAGAATGAGCGGAGGATAATGCAGTATTTAATATTGTGAATTTTTAATTTTTTTTAGGGTGCCTTAACCACGCTTCTGCATACTGTGTTAAAGCGCTTCAATAAAATGATTTATTTGAGTAAAATTGTTTTGCTACATTTCTATCCTGTATGCTTTTTTGATTATTTTGTTAAAATAATTCAATATGAGAGCGATGTTAAGCAAAAACTTGCCTGGGGACTTAGAAATTTTGACTAGTATATACGAGGGTTGTTCGTGGACGATGTCAATCTTCGTTACGTTATAATACTCACTCCAAATTTAGAATAAGTAAAATATAATACGTGAAAATATTTGTTTCGTTGATGTGTGATGTTTCATTCCATTCGATTTAACAGAAACCCATTTATTTTATTTTAAAATCAACATGTTTTGTACCCGCGGAGCACCCTTAACGGCAATGTAATCAAAATATAGTGCAATGAATTTCTAAAATATACTATTCCTAAACATTTCACAAAGTAGAATCAATGACAAATCATGAAATCATTGTTCTAACACTTAAAACTCATTTTTTATGAGTTGCTCTCGTTGTATAACTTCCTTTGTTAGGATTTTATTTTTTTGTTTTACTTAACTTTACTTTCACAGTGTAAGCTTCTCTAAAGGTCTTATATATTTTCTTGACCTTCAAACTTTTTCAAGTTTTTGTTAAGATTTTTACAGATAAACGTATCTTCACAGATTTTCCTCATCCGATAAAAAGTCTCTGTCAGTCAAATTTTGTCTATACCATTTGTACATCGTACACACATGCACAACTCACTTTTGACATATTTTTTTATTCCATCAACATTTTTGAGTTTATTCAGGATTTTTTTCTCAGTAAAAGACAAAATTGCATCATTATCGGCTGCTCGTTCTAAAACGTCATTGTTTTTTGTCATTTTCAAGGAGGACTACCTATCTTCTCAAGCTGATTTCTTTTTAACATAGCAAAATATTAAGCCATAATTAGAAATATAAATTTGTATTTCATGGTTGTTTTTCGTTTTTGCTTCATTTTACAGAAAAAATGATTACAGACGTTACTTTGTGCATTGTTCCTAACTTAAAAAAATTTGACCTGCTCCGCGGTCCGATTTTTGCATCTTAAAAATCTGGAAAAATTTTGAAAAAATCGTGGTATTTAAAAAAAATTAATACAATATATGTACAAGTCCTTCGGATTTACTGTTAAAATATTTCTACCAAACTTGGATAACATATGACGTCAAATAAAAAAGATATGGCATTGGTCAAATAACGCTTTGAGCAACCCTCGTATATTATTGATATAATTGATTGTACCAGTATGTTATCCATAACAACCCTCGTATATTATTGATATAATTTATTGTACCAGTATGTTATACATAACAACTCTCGTATTTTATTGATATAATTGATTGTACCAGTATGTTATCATTTTTGGAAGATATTGAAACAAACGAACCATCATAGTTCAATGAGAAACCGAATGTAATTCATGAAAAATTTGTAACATTGATTGGAATAAAACCTAGATCCAAAATGTGGGAGGCCATGGGTCATTATTGCCGAAATGGCCTTTATAAACTTGCGTCAGATTGGGATTGATATCTAATTGATGATCGAGAATGCGAGTCGCCCCTTACAGGACACCACAAATTCCATTGCCGATACGCCCGGGGGCTAGTGAAATCTAAGAGTGGGCAAGTAAAATTTTTTCCATTTGCCCGTGGGCAAGTGACTTCTCAAAAATAAAATCAATATGTAAGACAAAGATTTAAAGCTGGTCATAGGGACTTGCATATTCTACTCAGTATTTGTCTCTCTTTTTTGAAAATATTTAAAATTTAAATACAGTATTATAGTTTATAGTAGGGCAAACAAAAATTGGGTAGGGCAATTGACAATATTTTGCCAACAAATCTAAATCATACCGTTTATTGAAAGCCTAAATCTAAAGTGAATGTCAAAATCCTCCCACCAAGTGTTGTAGACTGAAGCCCCTAACCTTATTGGACTGATATAATGCCTTGAACAAATTAATTTCTTCCATCTTTAAACACAAGCAGTTGCTTAATTTCATCAGCTGGATCTAACTCCATTATAATTTCATCAGCCGGATCCAACTGCAATATTAACTTAGCAAAACATATATATGCTCATTAATGTTCCAAATTTTCCCCTTGTTGTAAGAGTAAGCAGGGATTTATCAGTACCTTTTCATACGACATAGACTGAAATTGGACCCCATTTTCAATTAAAAATGAGTTACGTTTTTCATTTAATTTGGCAGTTTTATTCCCTGCCCAATTGGTAAAGAATGGTTTTACATTTAATTATCTTGGAAAAAGTCTGTAATTTTGTATATAGATATCCAACTTGTTTAACAAAGTTACAGATACACAAGTAACAACACATGTTAAAGAACATTGCAAAAACATCGTCATCTTTTAATCCGAATTTCCTTTTTTTTTTTTTATAAATGGTAATATTGTTTAATTATACCAGATTTATAATTGTTTAAGCCGAGGGTCATGCTACACGTGTAGGGGCCCTAGAACTGTAATATTCCGGAAAACGGTTTGCACTTTGTAGCTATTCATAATCTCAAAAACCAAAGCGATAGCGACATTCTCAATAACTGTATTTATCTTTTAGGGATAAATCTTTAACTGCTTTTCGAAAATTTTAAACTCGTATGGATCTAGACGCCACTTCTTGCCGGTGTAACGTTGAATATTGACCCCAGTTGAAAATTGACCAGGGGGTCATTTTTCAACGTTGAATATTGACCCGAGGGTGTATTTTCTCCGTTGAAAACTGAGACCAAAAGTCGTTGAATTTATACCCGGGGTCATTTTTCAACAGCTTGAAAAAATTTTTTCTTATCCCTGGTGACCTCAACAAATTGAAAATTGACCCCGTTGAATATTGACCCCACCTCAGAGTTTGAACATTTTTTTAAACCGAGAAGTTGTTTTTACGGGATTTATCAGTATCTCTATAATTATTTATTTTCAATTTTTTCCCTTTTCAAGAATAATAGAAATAAACCTATCATCCCGTGCATATATATATGTACATTTTGATCAGTTCATGATTTCAGTTATCTTCAAGCATGACAACTGTATTTCTTGACAGTACTTTCTAAAACCCATAGCATCATAAATAAGTACAAAACTATGATAGGGCATGAAACAAAAATCCTGGAAATCTGGTGTCTAGAAAGGGATCCCTATATATATTGATCATGTGGGCAGAACATCCAGTCAAATTCAGTATAAAAATCAACAAATTAAAGTAAAATTAATTAAAATTAAAATTAGAATTAACACTTCGGCCAAGATGAATTAAATGATAGGTTATATTTGTGAAAAAGATTAATATAGCGACCATAGCATGTAAGTAATGCTGACTTTAAACAAGGTTGGTGAAACCCCGTAACATACTTATCTGTCAGTAGCCTGCCTCGGCTTAAATACTGATCGTTTTCGGAGAATAACCTTGAGAATGAGATTATTCTTATTCTAAAGCATATCATTCTTCTTCGATTAGTTTTCATTCCTTTTCGATTAGTTGTTATTTAATTTGTAATTCGTATGCGATAAATTGCTATTCCCATTGGAGGAAATACAACAAAATAATTCCAATATCATGATATATAATTCTATTCGAAAACACGAGTTTCCTATTCGATGTCATTCATAGTTGAAAACATGCTATTTATATTAGTTTATTTTGTCATTCCTTTTCGATAATTTTATCTTTCTTATTCCATTATTAATTGGTTTATTTGCAATAAAGTTGTTGTTCGAAAACATACTACCATCCATTTCTATTCGAAGAATACGATTCCTATTCGCTAATCTTCTTATCTTATTGCATAATTTTATCTCTCCTATGCTTTATTCTTTTTTATTCCATTTAATAATTGCATTCTGGGAAATATGACAAAACTAAAACTGGTTGTAAACACAATTAAATAGGAATGACATGTTTAACATGATTATCGAATATGAATTATTTTATCATCGAATAGAATCGAAATGACAAAATTATCGAATAGGAATCACATATTTCGAATACAATAACAACTTATAGGTGATGAATTCTAGAACAGAAATGATATTTTTTTCCGCACAAGAATAACAACTGATCGAATAGGAATAAAATTTAATCGAAAAGGAATGACATGATGTAGAAAAAGGAAAACACAATTTTTGAAAAAGAATAACAAAAAGTTTTATAAGAATGCAACGTTTACCCGCCATGCTATAAACAGGTGATAGCGGAATATTACTTTACAAATAGGGAAAGTTCACTTTGGAAAAGATGAAGAAGAAATCATTTCTTTTCTTATACAGTATAGTGTCAGTTGGCCTTCATCTTCCAAAGTCAGCAAAACTTCCAAACATAAAACAGTTGTTGGCACATTCAGTGGTGTCTTTAATTTAAAGTTTACTGGGATATATATCTAGTCGAAATATGAACTAAAGTAACTATTGTTACTTGATCATACGTCATCATCGTCTCAAGCCGGCCCGGAGTCCGCATATATAGTTTTCTCCTACCCTTGGCTGCTTGATCACAAAAAGTGTCGTAATCTTGAATATTTACGCCTCCCTATTGTGATATATTCATATTCAGTCAGTGGCAAGTTTTGTTTCTATCGCAATTGAAATCAACAATTTGACGTCCACAGTTTACAAGAAATATTTCATATACTGCGATTGGAAGGTCGCGATAAAGTTTATCATCCGACTATGCTTTACTCGCATTGGTCAATATTTCAAAGAGCTACGAAGAATTCTCTCCTCGTTAAACCACGGCCAGAATGGGAGAGGATCGTACATTTTGGCCGTTGTTTGCGACGATGATACGTCATTGGTGTATCTAAATGTGGATTTGAACCCTACAACAAGTGTTTTCTTCTTGTCATGTAAAGTTATTTTAAAAATACATATTCTTATTCTGCTTCATAGAAATATCAAAACAAGTCGGCTAATAAAGGAGCACAATTAGTGCCCATCGAAATCCCATATTTTGATGTAACTGACTTGAAAAGTGCTAAGCATCCCGAGCCCCCCCTCCCCTCCCCCGTTCCCGACGCCTATGGATTAAATCACAATTGTGAAAACTAAGTCATAGATATGTGTTTTTATGCTGTTGAATTTAGAACCGGTTTCATGATCAAAATTCCACGACCCGGCTCAGTTTTCAACGGACTAGGGTCTAAATTCAACA
>PRKT01000327.1:582943-608097 GCA_003671525.1 Saccostrea glomerata
ATTTTATTAGATATGACACTTTGATTTGCTTCCTATAGAATTCTATACAAAATCTTGCACAAATTGTTATACTTATTACAATGTCTTTTAAAATTTTCCAACTATACTTGGTAAACATTATTCAGGTTAACAATTTAAATGTAAATCTGTAAGAAATAAAGCTGAATTTCCGGGAAAAAAGTTTGTTTGTGTTATTCATCCTTAAATGGGTTTTGGTTCTCATGAAAGTCTCATGAAAGATTGTTTATTATCTTTGAAAGGTATGTTTGATTGATTACACTACTTTAAGAAGAAGGTAGGTAAGAAGGCTATGCCCGTAATCTGGTTGACACGACCACAATGGTAGTTGACAGCTCTAAGGCCGCACCTTGATTGTAATGTAATCGAACACTCTTATGACTTCTTGAATGTGAAATGAGACTTAATGGACATTGTCACTTGACATGATAGATCTCCTTTCTTTGTGTCTCTCCTGAAACGGTTCATTTTGAGCATCGTCTGATATTATCTTAAACATTTGGAAAACTGCGACGTTAACATGACGTCAACGGTGATTTCCGTTAATGTTGAATCATTGTAATATCTAGTGTTTATGTTTATTCGCCATGGACAACTTGAGACATTGTCTTGCTACCCTGTTAAATTTTCCCTCTGTTGTTCGAATTTTTATTTAAAATTCCAGCAAGGAATTTTTTTTTAAATCCATAAATTGTGCAGTTATTTATTTAGAATTAAACCTTTAGTGAGTGTTGTTCACAGAAGAAGGATATGGAGATAACGAACAGTTTTCAATCTCAATGTCCATAAAACAATACAAAATAAGAGCAGAGCAAACACGGACCCATGAAACATCAGAGGTGGGATCAGGTAATTAAGACATGATCAGAATCCACGTAGTATTTATGGAAACTAATTTACCCAAGGTGAGAGAGCAATAAAAGTATGTTGACGGTGAAAACGCAGGGGTTGGGTGTCATTTAGTAGAGAATGGGGGAATTAGACGGCACGGGAAGGCAGTGTACTGATTAGAGAGGCATGGTTCTCCATGAGCTGTTTTACTGTGTTGCTCCCAGCACAGTAATTTTTTCTCCGACACAGTAACGCTTCAAATTTTATGATTGCAACACAGTAAAACTTTTGCCGACACAGTAATATATGTGATAATTAGAAAATCCAAACATATAAATTCTTCTCTCTAACTGAAACTTTAACCAAACAATTTTACTGTCTTTCAATGCTGAAAGGTAGAGGACTTCTTTTTTGTATTTCTGTAATTCGATCAAGAAAACTGACAAACAATCACAGCAAATTTACTTTCAAAAATGTTATTTAGTGAATCAGATTTGTTTTTACTTTGATCAATATGTTCGACCATACCAATTGTGTAACGAATTAGCGCTTTATTTTAAAGTGTGTGCAGGTATTCTTTTGTAATCATAATAAATTGTGATTCAGTTGCGAATTTGATGGCGAAAATACTACGACATTTTAGCGCTTAGCGGTAACTCTGTAACACAGTAAAATTTAAAATTATGGAGAACTCTGGAGCGGTATGCAGTTTTCTAATAAGGAAAGCTCTTCATTTGTCACGCAGATGCATTAAAAATTCAGTTTATTGTTATAAGTCATCATGTTTTTCAATGTTTATATTATTTTTAGATTATCTAATGCCAGATAAAATAAATGAGAAACTTCTATTTCATAGTTACTGCAATGGTGTGATAAATTTGGTAAAATAATTTCATGCATGATATTTTATAATTTTGATTTTTTTTAAAATTTAGACATATAAAGGAATTTTTCTTATAAAATAATGATAAAAATGAATTTAAAAATCAAGCGTATACGGACAAATTCGGTGTTAAAGTTATCTGGAACAATCTCTTATGCTTTATTATCTTTGTAACATCAAGACTTTAAGTAATTGTGTATACATGCTGATCAGAGGCGTAAACATATTACTAATATTATCAGACGATAAAGTGAGGAAAAATGAATATTGCATTAAAAAAATACATATGAATTCCCTGCTTATTATCTAATTTTTTTTTGGGGGGGGGTACGCATAAAACTTGGCTTACCAACAATCTTTCTCTAGTAACTCTGACTAATTTAAGAAAATCATATCAATAATATATATTTAATTTTGACATAATAAATCAAACAATTCGATAAATTAGAAAAAAAATTATTTCGTATATTGCGATTTTGTTCCAGTAGCACAAAAAATGAAATTAAAGATTTTTGAATACTGGCGCAAGTTAAAAGGAACTGATAATTGTATTCTTAGGGCCTGATATGAAGATATGGATTATTTGTATTAAAGAAGAGTGGGAGTAGGTTTGAGCTATTTATGGCACTCCAACATTGTTGATAATTGTACATATAAAATAATTGAGCAAAGGATGGCTGATATTTATAGACAATTTTATTTTTTTTAATTTGTCACTTCATCTTCAAAAGGACAATTGTACCACTACGTTGTAAATGATTTTGTATTACAAAGATATTTAACAAAACCTATTGATGATAGATATAAGAGAACATGGAGAATGCTCACTAAGATTAGAGTATCAAACTACCAATCAAAAATGAAACTGGTAGATATAATAATACACTTAAATCTCAAAGAATTTGCAAACTATGCTCCTCTAGTGATATTGAGGATGGATTTTTTTTCATATTAAAATGTCCATTTTATGAAAATCTGAGATGTATGTGCATTAAGAAGTATTATTATGCCAAAACAGGTGTATTTAAAGTTGTAAGTTTTATGAGTAATCAAAATGTAAAAGAGTTGACTATTGGGGAAAATTCTTACGTTTTCATCTATTCCTTTCCTTCTTTGCTTTTATATTTCTTTTAATGATGAAAAACAAAGGGATACAACTTTCTTTCCTTTTTTCTCTCTCGGTCCAAGTGAATAAAACGAAAAGGAAACTCAGAATTCTTTATAAAGTAAAGATAAAAACCGAGGATCTCCGAATATACACGATAAACGCAAAACACGATACACGATAGAACCTGATAAACAAACTACACGATAAACGCAAAACCAGGAAAACGGAAAACACGATAGAAAACGCAAAACACGATACGATAGGATACTATACGATACACGCATGACACGATGGGATACACACAGGCCTAGGATTCGATAGGATACTCAATAGGACACGATATTTGTAAAAAGTAACGATACGGGTACTGTTATCACGATGGTTTTGATTTCACTATGTTTCCGTTTGAAATTAAACGGAAATTAAACCCAACATGAATGCTATCATTGTTTAAAAAAAAAAATTAAGGTATGTCATTCGTGAACTTTGTCAAATAAAGGATTTTTTGAGAAGTATATTTCAGAGAAGTACTCATATAGCGTGACTCAAAATCGCAGAGAAAATATGGAGTCAGTGTGCATCTTACTGATCTACGGTACAATTAAGTTGACCTTTTGCACTTAAACTTTAACAATTTGGTAAATTCATTTAACCTTCACGAGCTCGAGGCTTTGTCATATTTTATCAGATGTAACCATGGTAATAAATATCATTTTATTTTGCGTAAAATAGTTTGAATAATATTTATTATTGAACAAATCGTGCAAATTAATGCGCGTAAATTATTGGGTGACCTTTTTGCACTAAAAAGTTACATATTTGGGGGTATTAAAAACTTAATTGGCAATAAAACCTTTTCTAAAATCAAACTTTTTACGACTTAAGTGCTGATCAGTCACAAGTATCGAGTAGTATTAAATAATTAAAGAAAAGTTGGTGTCTGATGTTAATTTTGAAATATTGGTCAAAATATGTGATTTTCAGGCGAAAAATTTTATCTAGGCTTATTTAACATATCTTCATTATCATAAAGGAAAATATTATCCGAGTAAAAGTTTCTTAGGTTAAAGTTCCAAAATATCAAATTTAATAAATGTGCAGATTTGCAGAATTATCTGCTAAATATCCTTCCACCACAAGAAATATTCCCTCAAAAAGCTTGCTTCTTTGTAGGTTTTTGAGCAGTTTTTTCGTTGAATGGTAAAACATTAACATTGTTGAACTGAGATATGTTATAGAATTTTAATTTTAATAAATAGTTTTGAAGCAAGAGGATCTGCGTGAACTTTTTAAAAAAGCTGACGAGTGACATACCTTTAATACGTATACGAAATTAAAAGTAAGTTCTTGCAGCGTGAAATTAAAACCATCGCCATTAGTAGTTTTTCAGAAATCTTAAACTCTTCCACATTGAAATTGGCCCAGTGGTTTTTGCAAAGAAGATAAAAATGTGAAAAGTTTACGCCGACAACGCCAACAACGATAGACAACGGACAAATTTTGATCAGAAAAACTCACTTGAGCCTTCGGCTCAGATGAGCTTAAACAACAGAACATGTTGCCAACAGAACATGTTCTTAGATAATCAATGAAGTAACTAGACTAGTAATTTTACTTTCTTAATTTTATTTTTTTTTCTTCATTTCCGGAAGAGCCCGGAAGTTTTTAGACATTCATTGTCTTCTCCTCCGGAACAGTCCGGATGTTTTTTGTCAATCATTGTGAGCCTGCTCATCTCCTTCCACAGCTTCAATTGCATCTCCTATTAGATCGAGTTTAATCTCTCTTATTGGTGTGGGTCTAACTTCTTTATCTGCGCATAAAGCGAACATCCAAGACCATCTGTCCTTAGCGAACCAATTAGATAGGCTTCCATCTTTGTAAACTAGAGCGTACTTATCGTTGGGGCCACTGGCGGCAAGATCAGACCCATCTGCATTTACCACGCCTACTACATGGTAAGATTTGAGATTGGTTTTGTCTGGTATCATATTGTACAGATCATCTACATTATAGGAAAACCATGTGAACCCTTTAAATAAGTTCCAAGTAGGATGAGCGTCGTACTTTGAGGGAATCTTTGATAACAAGTTTCTTACATGACTTATATCTGTTTCTCGGTCCTGAGAAGAGCCTGCGACAATAACATGTCTCCCATGACGTATCATTTGGAACGACCCCTCTGAAGCCATATCAATCTTTTTATCCGAAACGTCATTGAACGCAACGACAACCCAAAAACGCCAATCATATTTCTGCGCGAGAAATTTGTATAATGTATCAGCAAATTCTTTATTTGATTTTCCATACATTTTTGATAACAACGCTGAAGTGTCCTTCTTTACTTGTCCCATGTAATTGTAACGCATATCTTCATCAATCATCTTTACATGAAGTATAAGCTTGGAAATTCTTTCTTCCCAGTCGTGCTTTGTTGTATTGTATCTTTTCTCGTCATCCGTGAGACTGTAATAGGCCATTTCGACTGCAGCTCCCTGAATTATCAAATGAAGTATTCTTTTCATAACCATCTCAGTATCTTTACGATTCTCGTTCGTAAAATTTCGTACTAGAGCCGGAATTGAATCACTAAGAGGGCTGGAGTCATCTTTCATCATAGCCATATACAATTGCATTACGTTGTCGTCAAATGTTTTATTATCATAAGTCTCCAAGAAAAGGTTTTCAGCTTTCCCCTCCGACTTCAAGAAATTGTCAAGTTTTTTGGAATACAGCGTTATTGCTCTTTCATACGATCCAAATTGTGTTTTCAAGGATATTTTCTGTTGATCGTCTCCCAAGTCGTCAATTCTATTAAATACCTGATCGAATCTTGCATCCATCTTTGCGAATCTTTCTTCAATCATATTGTATGTATCACCAGGAAGTAGCAGTTGAAAAAGTCCCAATACGGGTGAAAAGGCCTCTAAAAATTTCGAAACCTTTCCAGCAATTTTTGCCAAAGATGCTCCAAAATCTGCAGTTTTTTGATCTGCCAGCAATTTTGCTATTTCATTTCCAGCTTCTATGCCTTGATTGATCATATCCATTGTTGAATCACCAACAGATAATTGTACAGTGCAAATTGCAACGACTACGAACACCAAGGTAATCTTCATGATCAAGCTACAAAGCAAAGAAATACAAATTGATAGTATCAAGAATGAAAAGTATGTTTCAATGAATAAACAATAATAAAAGAAAGAGTTAAACTAAGAAAGGCAGACAAAAATACCCACACTTTGACCGTGCCAAAATGGATTAAAAGTGGAAAGGTACAAAAAAGACGCCAAAAAAACTCTTAATTACACTACAATCACGGTGCCGGCTTGGAATGGCCAACTTTCATGAACAGGTCATGCAGTTAATGTGATTGACCGGTCTAAGTTATTATTAAACCTTAGGTTAAATCTTTCGTGGATTTGGGTAAAGTTAAAGATATATCAAAAAAAGGAAGAAAAACATCGACACCTGTTAACCGATACAGGAGGCGGTTATCTATAACCTAAACATTTCGGGGGTTAGGGTTAAGATTAAGAAAAAGAAAATAAAGATGATCGACACCTGCTGACTGATTAACACTATTATTTATAAGAGAGAAAGAGAGAAAAAAAAACTTTCCAAGAAAGAAAATCTCCACCATCGGCTGTCCGATGGCACAAGAGCAAACATCCTAAAAAGAGTAAGTCAATTAGGTAGCATTGCCTAATGAAGAAAATAGATCAAGTCCCTCGGGTAGCCAAGTCACCACACGCACTCTGGCTACGACTCACTCAGCTTTTTTTTTGTGACTCAGAGTTTCACTCTTCGAGGACCACGTACTTCGCCCAGTTTTCCCAACATTAATTGTTTTATTTATTTAAGTACACAGGAAATTACAAACAAACTCAATGTTGCGTTAGTGAATATTATTTGATGACAAAAGTATCATCTTCTTATCCTGTTAGTCTTGAATAACACCAAAATCCACCTGTGTACGGAGTGTATACAGTAAATCATTTTTATTTGCGATGACTTAATTTTAGTGTAATTTCGAGACAAGGTGCTCGCGAAAATTTAATTCCCGTAATAGCATTCCTTAAGATTGTATTCATTAAGATTGTATACAGCAATAACCACATTCGTGAAATTGTGTCTCGCATATCAAGAGTAATTGACTATCTCGCGAAAATAAGGTGTCGCGAAAACTTAGTGATCTACAGTATATCTAAGTTTATTCGATAGGCATGAGCTTGCGCTATGTATGAACAATTTCTAAAACGATGTAAATTATTGACAATCAAGTTGATGAAACAAGAATATCAACCGTCTCGTTTAAAGTTATCATTTCGTTAGATCTATGGTCGATACAATGCCATTATCAGCAAATACAATTTATCATTGCTTCAAATGCTGACTGACGTTTTTCATACAAATTTTCAGTCCATTATTTATACACTGAATTGACGACGGATTTTTTCGTTATTTCCTGATAATGACAAGGAGCACACACGGTGGGTGTGACAAGTCAGTTGGGGATGCTAACTCTTCCATGGGAACTGATCCCACTTCTGATGTTTCGGAGGTCCGTGAATGCTCTGCTTTTATTGTGTTTTGTTTTATGGACTTTGAGATTGAATACTGTTCGTTATCTCCATATACTTCTCTATAATACATATATATTCCTTAAGCGTTTCTATTTATCAATTACAATAAAATAAAGCTATACGTAAACAATTGGAACTTTTCCAAAAGTTAACTTGGTTGAAGATTTTAAAGACATTATCTAATCTACCATAAACAATAAACAAAAGCAATACAATTTGATTGAAAGAGTGAAATGAAGTGTAGCAAAGATGTTTAATTTGTTAAAACAGTAATATGTTAATAACAGAGTCCTGTGTGTGATTGTGCAAAAATTTGGCATTAAAAACGAAAAGCAAGATATTCAATGAAAAGATGAAAATTTCAGATGCAGTGATACACAGATAAAATCCAACATATATGTGACTTTTAGAAAGAGATAATAGAATATTTCAGAAAATCCTTTTGAATTAAACGGACCTCTAAAGACAAACGGGGAATCCGAGTGGGGTATATAAAAAAATTAACAACACAAAGGGTTAGTTTTCTGTGTTAAAGAACTATCATCGTTTCGCCTATATCCATTTTAAATTTCAGCAAGCTTGTAAAATGTTGATATATATCTTTTCAATGCGTAAATTTAATAGTAAATTGAAAAAAAGTCATTTTATAATTTCAAAATCATGATTAAATGAAAAGAAATGAAAGTATACAGAAGTATATAAAAATAAATATATATGAACGGAAAACGATTTTTTGTCAATACGCAACGTATTTCATAAAACCATTTACTAAAATCTTCATATAACAACTTTCAAAATCATTTCTGCATGTAAATTGATTCACAATCAAAGATTAAATAGTGCTGCACAATGTAATAGAAATGAAGGGTTCCATAGATCTTATATAGTGTGACCATGTTGGTTCAAATATATCTTCCTTGAAATTACCGACCAAAAAAAAAAAAAAAACGAACAAAAGAAATAAGAGTATAGGATGTATGAACACTCGCTTTAGAATTTCTTAAACTTCAATATTGAATTTTTAAACATTATAGATAATTTGAAGAGCGATCGTCCCTAAGTCGACACGATGAAAATTTCATAGTGACTCATACATTCTACTTTAGAAGTTTGTAGATAATCACAATTCAAATGTTTCTACCAAGAACCTTAGCCAAGTGTTCTATTAATTAATTATCTTTTTTGAAAAAAATATCGATTACATCCAAAGGGTTGAATCCAGAAATCAATAATAAATATATTGGTAGAAAAATCACTAAAAACTAATTTGTTCTTCGGTAAATCATTTTCGATCATCATATACAATGTACTTCATTTTGATACCACGATATCGGAGAAATACACATGAGTTTATTAATTCCAATTTGTTCATTTTAAATTTAATACCTTTAGCAAGGAAACTTTGTTATTCTAGTTATTTAGAAAATAAACGATTTGTTTAAGGTAGGACACAATAGATAGGCCAAATTTTTCCTCAATTTCAAATTTTCTGAAATTTTGATATTTTGTTCTAGGATGCAAAATCTCTCTTTAAACATGATATGAAAGAAATTCAACCACACATTTTTTGCCCACATAGTCTGAAATATGGCCTATCAGACCCCTGTAAGAAAATTGTGAAATCAGACATTCGACTTGGGAATGAGCCTTATTTAAGAATTATTAATTGATCTATTGCAAATTATTGTAATACTTTTGATAAAGATAACCTTTTTGTTACTTTAAATCAGTAAGTCATATTGATACTGGAAAATCTGAGTAAAATATTAAGTAAAAATAGAACATACATAGCGTCGGAATTGAAAATTGACATGTAAATATCCGACAGTTTAAGTTTTCTGAACGGAAAATGTATAATTCAATTTTTACAAAAAATCAACAGAATGATTCAAATGGGTCCTAGAATAAAATGTGTAACAATAAAGAAAATTGAACCAGTGGTTTCAGATATTTTGGCGATTAAAAAAAAAATCAATGGTAAAAAATTTAAAAGATTCAGTAGATGATGTCACAATATTTGACCTTTGACCTCTTCATATGACCTTGACCTTTGTAGTACATAAAGAATGGAGACTCCTTATATGGGTGTCCAAATATCACCTCTCTACTATTTATGGAACAAAAGTTACTCTGCATTTTATAACAGACTGCTACATGCTTGTTTATTGCACTTAGGTAGCGTAAACTCATTGACAAATGTAAGCTCCCAAGTGACCAATATATAGGATTCTCTGATATTTTCACAAAATATGACGCAAACATGACAAAACGTATTATTTTTCTTACAGGGGTCATTAATTGCTGTCAATATAGTTATAATATTCTTTTTTCTCCAGTACTTTTTAAGAAATTGGTTAAAATAGAAATCATGGGTTTTTTGTCCTACCTTAATAGAATATGTATCTTTTTAAAATGACATAGACAGAATTACTCTAGGGCATGAAACATGTTACCTTTTATGTTTAGCCAAGCATTTCCCAAATTGTGAATTGATTTAGTGCTATTTTACGATAACTATTTTCATTATGAAATGAATACATCGAAAAATTCGAAAAATTTCGAGCCTATTTAAGGACAAGCTTTTTCCACAATAATTGTTTAATGATATAAATCTCTATAAGAAGTTAATGTTTTTCTTACCCTTTTTCATCCGCTACAGCATGAAATGTTGCAGTTGCTGGTATAAATGTGCAAAGATGCCTTACTTATATATGAAAAAAGGAGCAATACATCAGTCTGTTTTTATATTATGACACTAATTATTTGATTTAGTTCTTAATTAGAAGTAATATTAAAATTGCTGGTAATTTTTCTAGGAATAAAAAGGTATATTAAATTTTTCAGGCAAGGTAAGTAATTAATATCACTTTATGTGGAAACTTTAATTGTCACGTTGACGGAATGAAAAATGATAAAATTTCAAAGGTTTTAAAAGAAAAATCTTAAAAAATATATCTTTGCTGTGCTGCACATAATGTCCTAAAGATTAGCATATATTATTTATAAGTTCAACTCTGTTGATGAAAATAGGGGAACGTTGTCCTCGTAGAACTCCTGTTACTCATAATAACGTTATCTGAATGGCATATAGAATAAACAAATTGTACTTTCCTTTACATAACAATGAGCCAGAGGGGAGATGTTGGAAACATAAATCTTAATTTAAGATTGTAATGGATATAAATCAAAAACTAATAAATTTGTAAGGTGTAAATGTCAGGAAAATCTATTGGTATGAATATTGGAATGTTATAACATAATCTAAATCAAATTCGAATGCTGCTGCTGTCCGTATCTTCATTACATATTACCATTTTTCGTCTGTTGTGTTTACAACTTTCCCATTTCAAATGCTCGGAAAACTGTCAAAAATTAACCAAATGCCTAAAATAAATTAACAAGATAACAAAATAAATTGTGTAATAAAAAAAAAACTTTTTTACCCCAATCTTATCTATTTAATTCTTTCATTTTGAATTAATACTCATGTTTTCTTTAATAAAACCATCGTTTCTTAACCGTGCTTCGCAGGACAGTAATCTGTGCACATTTAAGCATAATAAAATCTTTATTTTTGTCTATACCGAATCAAAGAAGTTATGATGTACTTCAATATGATAAGTAGACATTTACTGAAAATTTCAGCTGAGTGTGCGCATTTATTTTCGAGAAAAACACTTTCTCCACGATTTTACCGGACAACCCTCGTAATATTACATGTATTATTTTCATTTAATTAGTTGATCTCGGAATTAAACACGTATAAGCTGTACTGTTATTCCCGTCTTGCATAACGAATTTTATATTTATTACTTCTTTTCAACATGTACCTCTTCCCCTTCCTAACAAAATGTTATGAACATAGATTTAATTTTGCAGTCACGCATTTTAACGCACATACCATTTCCTATTTCTGACGTAAAATCACACATTTACCGTTTCCCCGCAATCACGCATTTTCACGCACTTTAAAAAGTTCATTAAATCTTCAATCTATTGCCAAATTCCAACTATTTCATATTTGCTTGATTTCATAAAATAAGAAAAAATATTTTCTAATTAAAATATTACTTCATGATATTATTTACGCTAAACTTTAGAGAAACTTGTACCCTGCCAGAAAGTGCTTGCGGGGAAATGGTAACATAATATTTCTATGACTTGAGGATTCAGTTTATTTTGCATAACAATTTTGTAAGTTGTAAAGTGTTAACATATATTTTAATCATGAAAAAAAATACTGTTTCATGTAAAACTAAGGACGTTTTTGAGTACGGTATTTCACTATTGTCGATTTCGGTACATGCCACAAATCGAGACATCGAGACATTTATCTCTTTTCATTTCATTCATTCATAACAGAGGAAAATATTGGAGTTTCTCTGAAGCGAAATAGTTTGACACAGGACGTAGGCCTGTCAACAATAAGATGAAGATAGAATATAGAAGAAAAGCCGAAGTTTGCGTACCCATTTATTTTTTCGACATTTTTGGTAAATCAAAAAAGAAAACCTAATACCAATTTAAAAAAAACGCATTTTATTAGGAAAACGTATTTTTTATAATTCCCAGAAAATTTAATTCACAAGCAAGTTGATGAAACAAAAAATATTAGCAGTCTCGTTTAAAGACATCATTTTGTAAGTTCTAAGTTCGATACAATGACCTTGTAAGCAAATACAATTTATCATTGAGTCAAATGCTGACTGACGTTTTTAATACTTATAGTTAATCGATTATTTATACACTGAATTGACGACGAATTTTTACCGCACCATTATTTCCCGATCATGACAAGGAGAACAGGGCGGATGTGACCGGTCAGTAGAGGATGCTTACTCCTCATTGGCACCTGATCCCACTCTTGAGGCTTCAGAGGTCCGTGTTTGCTCTGCTCTTATACGCAAGATTAAACCGGATGCAATGGGCGAACGACAGACTACGCATGCGCGAGAATGCTAGAGATTTTTCACCTTAGGCAATTTGCCCGTAGAATTATTCCCCTTGTTCGAATTAGAACATGTCATTTATTGGCAAATCGCATTTATCTAATTTATATATTTATTTGCAGATCAGGATTTCTTGTATACATGTACTTTTATTTACAAACTAAACATTGATTCTACATGTTCTATGACATAAGCATTTAAAGAAAAGTAGAAAGAACTTGCAGTATATAGCACAGACTTTTAGATCGCTAAAAAAATATATAAAAAAAAAACTGTGTAATTTTTTTTTCAACACCCCGATTTTTTCCTAAGCGATCTAAACGCCTATATATAGTATAAAGGCACATGTAACTTAACAATTTGAATGAAAAACGTCATTCAACGACTAGATAAAGCTTTTAAAAGATAAAACAAGTTTTCACTGGTATTACTTTTGTGCATCAAGGCTCGCAAAATAAATTAAATTTTGATATTTCAGAACTGGTTTTTAATATGGGAGGAGAGGGGGCTGACAAAATAAATCTGAGTACTACGAAGCTGTGCTACACGTGTCCCATGATGAATTTCTTGCGTATAAATCCAGAATAGCTGTCAAGTCCCAGCCATTAAGGGTTACATGTATCAAATTTTTTTTGACAAAACTAAAGGCTAATCGGAGATAAAATTTAACAATTTTGCTTTGAGACTTCAATCAGTCATACGTTGACAGATCATCGTAGAAAATGTGAACAAACCTACTTGAATATTCACTACACCTAGAGTTTTAAAATTTAATTTCGGTTAGAAACACATGCATATGGTCCACGTTTTGGTCTCATTATGCAACGTTGAAAAATATCCCCGGGTCAATTTTCAACCCGGGTCAAAATTCAACGTTACGACGGTCTCATGATCAAAATTCTACGTACTGGGTGAATTTTCAACGGACTAGGGTCTAAATTCAGCACCACTGGTCTCAGTATACAACGTTGAAAAATGTCTCCCTGGTCATATCAACGTTACAACGGTCGGTACGCAGTACAGTTAAGGTGCGCAATGGAAATATCGGCAATATTTTGTATTTAAAAATGAATTCATAATCGGGATGGCGATTATTCTTTTTAGTAATTTTTTGTAGTATCTATATCGGATAATTGTACTTATGGTCAATCACTACATATTGAGGACGATTATATTTTATATTAAGACTTGTCGAGTAACAAGGCAGTCACGTGATTTTAGCACATTTACTTGCAGTGTTTATGTCTCATATGAATTACACTAGTGCAAGGGCATAACCAAGTTAAAATTCCAAGTTTAGTTTATAAATATTTTCAACACGCATTATAAGTGCTGCTATCCTGTTTAAATTCTGCAATTTCATTGTTAAATTTATATTTGTATACCCCAATGCTGTATTTTTTGCTGGCTAATGGCATGAAATATTGAAATAAGTAAATTGTTTTTAAGATTTCATCAGGATCGCAGCACGTTTCAGATACATTCATTTAATACTATTAGAGTTAAATTGTAAAACCTTACTATGATCCATAAAGTGTATGCGCTTGCACTAGGCGATTCATTAACGCCCCCACAATACCCTCCGATGTGCTTGCATACAAATATATAGCAGTGTCAATTAAATACGTTGGTACAGAAAATATCTTAATGAAATAGTGAAGAAGACATTAAATCCAAGTAAATGGCCTATAGAATATCTATAAATAATATTTTATTTAATTATAGAATACAATTTTTCTTGAGAAAATATTACTTGATATGTCTCTCACTGCATATAAACTACGTCACATTTTAAGAA
Source organism: Saccostrea glomerata (assembly GCA_003671525.1). Taxonomy (NCBI): domain Eukaryota; kingdom Metazoa; phylum Mollusca; class Bivalvia; order Ostreida; family Ostreidae; genus Saccostrea; species Saccostrea glomerata. The sequence goes on from PRKT01000327.1 coordinate 597,117, forward strand.
ATGACTTCACTTTGACAAGTGTATTGCAATTAGTGAATTGTTAAGAATTTGTTATGTGGGATAAAGAAAGGTATGGAGATAACGAAGAGTATTCAATCTCAAAGTCCATAAAACAATACAAAATAAGAGCAGAGCAAACACGGACCCCGAAACATTAAAGGTGGGATCACGTGCCATGGAGGAGTGAGCATCCCCTGTCGACCGATCAAACCCGCCGTGTGCTCGTTGTCATGATCAGGAATAGCGGGAAAAAACCCGTCGTCAATTCAGTGTATAGATAATGGACTAACAATTGGTATGAAAAACGTCAGTCAGCATTTGACTCAATGATAATTTGTACTTGCTGACAAGGTCATTGTATCGACCATAGAACTTACGAAATGATGACTTTGAACGAGACTGCTGATATTCTTCAACTTGCTTGTCAATAATTTACCTCGTCTAAGAAATTGTTCATACATAGAGCAAGCTCTTGCGTATCGAATCAACTGAGATATATATACTCCGTATACAGGTGATGAAGGTATATTGCTGCATAAGTAAGGGAAGTTGACGATAGAAAAGTTAAAGTCATCAAGGTTATCATATAGCTTGGTTGTTAGATTACCATTAGTGTCTTTTTCAAGTAAAATACCCAAATATGAAGCAGAAGTGTCGGACTTTGTAGTATCTTTTATCTCAAGATCACCAGGATATATCGTATCGATGTAGGAATAGAAATTATCATTATTAATTTACAATATTATTTAACTAATGACAGAACAGCACGCTATTATAAGTTATGTATTTTGATGATTTATAACTGGTTGAATTAGCAAATTAACTCATTTTGTGGTATTTTAAAGAAATGTTGTATGACGTCTATTTTGTATGACGTCATAGTTAATTGTTCCCGTATAAATTAGGCTCCACCTCTTTCTTGTACCTTAACTGTGCTGCGTACTGAAACAACTTTCCATTAATTGAATTTGATTCGTGTGTTAAACCAGATGCCATGAAATTCTCAATTTTGAAAGAAACACCCTTGCTTTTCATAGATATACACTTAGCATGCCTACTTTGGTTACTTAGTGCCCAGAGGTAGATCAGAGTAACAGACCAAAAATGCATCTCCACTTTATGCCCAGTTGCGCACCATATCCTAATGAACCACAGACTCTGGGCCACATATTTAGTTAAATACCCAGGAGCAGTAAGGGAGATTTTTTTTTCAAAAATATGTGCATTTTTACTAAATAATCAGTATAATCCTACTCTAACAACAGAACCCTTGGCCCAGAGGCTATGAAATTCACAAATTTTGAAGGGGCAGCCTTATTCAACATAACTTTGTACTTGGTTAGTTTATTTATTACCAATAGCAGAGAAGAACATTTTAAAATTAATTATTCATATACATGTACATTATATGCTGGTTATCTATGTAGCCCTGCCTTGGAACTATAACCCCTGACCCTGAGGCTATGAAATTCACAATATTAGAAGAGACAGCCTTATTCAACACAACATAACTATGCATTTGAATAGTTAATTTGATGCAAAGGAGCAGAGAAGAATAATTTCAAAGAATTTATACATTTTACTATATAACCAAAAGAGCTCCACTCTTACCCTGAATTTCACATAAACTGCAATCAAACCAACATATTGACTGCTTAATGTCCAGGAGTAAAGAAGTTTTTTAAAGGTTGCATTAATTTAAGTGGCTTTGTTCCCACACACCAGACCCCAGGGGGTTTGAGGGCAGGGACCATGTCATTCACAACATTTGTTCCGCTTTTCCCATAAATACTTTATGCCAAATTGATTGAAATTTCTTAAGCAGTTTCAGAGAAGATGCTAAAAATGTTCAAATGTTTACGCACGACGATTGATGAAAATGGATAGCAATCTTCAAAATTCCTCGTGCTGTTTTGTTCTATTTCGATTTCCAAAATATGCAAATCTACTACACAGGGATGACAAACAGACAAACGTACGGCAGTATATAGCGTACTATTTCTGACATTAGAAGATCATTTCAATGGCAACATTGTGAACTACATTTGATTAATGATGAGTATATAAAAACTACAGTATTATATGACCGTATAACGGGTAATTTTTACTGCTGTAATTTTTTACGAATTTCGGATGAAATAGGGTTTTTTTTATTTTTTACGCGTTAAATTTTTACGAATTGAGCATGTCTGTAAAAATTAAAATCATCGGAGGTGAAATTCTAGATCAATGTTTTAGCTTTTTGAATGCATTTACACACAAATACATGCTTAAAATGTGTCCGGACAACCCGATGTAAAAATAAAAACGTGTTCCAGTGATAACGAGAGTCAATTCAATAAATGATGATTTGTTTATTCATCTAAATACCTTTATATATCGCATGCCCTGCATTTATTCCTGTTTTCAATTAATGCACATGTCTCCGCATCATTGTTGTTGCGCACCACGTTTTAATGAAAACAAAGAGAGACAACTCAAACCATCATGATTTAGTTGACAGAATTACAGGGGACACGGATTACCGTATATTTAATTAAAATGTCAAAGTTTTTACTGCAAACAAATGAAAATGAAGAAAGAGTCGAAGTCTTGAAAAAAGGATATAATTTGAAGACTTCAGTTCGTAATAATTAAACCATTATCAGAAACCATGCGTCCCGTAAGAGGAACCAGGTAATTGACAATGTTTGTATAATTTGTGCATTAATTAAGATTTACTTGTTTGATCCTAATTGATGATCAATTAAAATGTTCCCCCAAATACCAATGGTCCTCAGTACTAATTCTATAGCCTCCGGGTACTTAGCTAAATGGCTGTGATAACACTGAAATATTCTCACAAGTAACAGCTTTTCAAAAAGCTTGCCTGACGTAATCAATCAATATCTGTAAGAGAAGGAGTGATAAACCTTTTGAACAATACTTTTTTGTGTTTGAAATATGTCTTTTTATTTGAGAACCTTGTAAAAATATTTAATTATTTAACTTGTAAAAGAACGATGCCTTTGCTGCATTCTGAAGAGTTGTTAACGGAATGGTTAAATTAATGTATGTGGGTTTTCTGCCAATCGCAACTCCTCGGGCCTTATCTAGGGAAGGAGACCACAAATGTATTGTTAATTTATACGCAATGACACCCCCCCCCCCATCTTTCACAAACTTTGAAATAAAAGCATGGATGATGTATATAGACCTATTTTCTGTGTTATATGGAGTTAATTTTATTCAGTGTAATAATATATATATATTATCTAAAATATACTATAAAAGGGACTTCTAACTCCGTTTTTACTATGAACAGGAAATGTATAAATATTTAACATCCGATGATGTCGATATTTCGACCTCTGACGAAAAGACCCGAGATGATGCGATTGACTTTTCTGCAAGTAGATTGATCTACCCCTGGATCTAAATTTAAAGCTACACCTATTCTGAAACCTGTTGTCAAATCATTCATTGTGAACATTTTAAAGAATGGATATAGCTAAATACATATGTTGTAGGAAAGAATTTTCTCCAGTGAAGTAAACATTAGTAGTTTCTGTCCATTGATCCTTTTTTCTGAAACGTGGGTACCATAATTTTTTGAGAACGAAATAGGTAAAACCAACATTTAGGCATTTGTGGAAAAGAAATCCAAGATTTCGCACAAGTAAATTCTTTCGTCAAATCGTCTTGAACCTGGTTGAACTGCGTCGATCGTTTGTGGTGATTGGACTAGTCCATTAAAATATGGAATAAACCAACAGAGGGGAAACAAATTAGAGAAATCATTTCTTTTGTTTTGCATGTCCGTATTCTGATACATACGACTCATACAGTGTATTTTGTTTTAAAGAATAAGATATAATTTGTAGATAGAATTTCTGAATCATAAGACGATGGAAGTTACAATAACAAACTTTATCTAATTCCATGGAAGTTAGCACCCCAATAAGTATAATAGAACAATCCAAGAATAGGCGCGAGGATCGCTTACTCGTGACATTTGGCGCGAAAAGGGCGATTCACCCCTTTTGTAGAACATAAATGGACTGATCCAGTAGTATAGAAATGCAGAAAAAAAGATACACGGACACGTTGAAACGGTAAATTACATGGAATAATCTGTTTCATGCAAACAGAGTGAACCGAGTAAATACTGCATTATTTTGCATCAGTAAAATCATTGATTCCCTGAAAAAAAGTTTCTTTTAAAATGCAGGTAAAAGATTTCTAATGTCAATCAGCTTGCACAAAATCTAGCTCTCTGGGTATGATCTATTAGTTTCGGATCAAGCAATTATCAATCCTTATACAGCCTGACGCCGTGACGTCAGGCAATAATACGATGTTCAAAGTTTAGGCAAGACGTTTTTTTTACTTCTGTGAAATTTTACGCGTTTAAATTTTACGGATTTATAAAACTCGTAAAAATTAGTAAAAATTAGCAGCGCGTAAAAAATACCAGTTATACGGTATCTATTCATAATAAACGTACAAAATAAATTTAAAAAAAAGACCTGGAAAATTAATGAGAAGACACTTTCTTTGTAATATTCTTTCTAAAAGTAAAAATAAAGAAAAACTGCGAATTTACATAGTTCCAAGAAAACAAGTCCCACTCTACCTGTCTAGAGAGTAACATCCGTCAAGGATCGCGTTATATTTAGTTCACCGAACTAGCACTTGTCACAAATACTGAAAAAATTCAATTAATGCAATTTCTTATGTCATATTCTTTCTCAAGTATCACGAAATAAAACGATTCATGTATATACTGAAGAATGAATTAAACTAATATAGCATTTTCCTGTCAACATTGACCTTAATTGTCTCCCTTTTATTCATTACAGCCAAATAAGAAGTAAAAAAAAAATCAGTAGGATTCCATAAGATATAACAAACATCGAATCAACAACTTTATTATTTTAATGTTTCCACAATTCCGAATTATTTTGTTTAAATATAATAGGGTCGATCAATAAGTAATGCGATATACAGTTTTACACAATAAACGTTGATCCATTATTTTAATTTTATTTTTTCCACAGTTGAAAAGTTCTATTAAAAAGCTTATTAACACAAAAAACACTAGAGTCTTCCTACTATACTTGAAAAAATGTATATTTATTGCCTGGTGCTGGCATGAAAATGATCCCTAAATGCTCAATGGTCCTAAGTGCCGAGTATGACAGAATTGGTAGCTCTCCGCCGGCAAGTAGTGGCGTCTAGATCCATACCAATATAAAATTCTCGAAAAGCAGTTATAGATAATCAGATTTATCCCTAAAAGATTATTGAGAATGACGTTTATCGCCTTCTTTTTTGAGATTATGAATAGCTACAAAGTGCAAACCGTCATCAGGGATAAGAAAAAAAATTTCAAGCTGTTGAAAAATGACCCCGGGTATAAATCCAACGACTTTTGGTCTCAGTTTTCAACGGAGAAAATACACCCTCGGGTCAATATTCAACGTTGAAAAATGACCCCCGGGTCAATTTTCAACTGGGGTCAATATTCAACGTTACACCGGCAAGTAGTGGCGTCTAGATCCATACGAGTATAAAATTCTCGAAAAGCAGTTAAAGATAATCAGATTTATCCCTAAAAGATAAATACAGTTATTGAGAATGTCGCTATCGCTTTCGTTTTTGAGATTATGAATAGCTACAAAGTGCAAACCGTTTTCCGGAATTATGCGGTTCTATCATTACAGTTCTAGGGTAAATAATACTTTGCTTTGATGCGCATGCACTTGGTCTTTTCAACTTCCCATCTTTTTCAATGCGGACGAAATTAATAGTGCTAAGAAAAAAATTTAAGTGTCATCGGCAAGAATTTTATCAATCGAAAAAATTTAAGTATGAAAATAACATTAAGTAATCATATTAATTCATGTTTTATGAATTTGTTTAATATCTATCGACTAATTCTTCATAAAATGGTCATGTAAAACAAGAAAATGAATGCATGTTTAAATATCAATAATATGCATGATAAGTGATAAGAAAGTGATAAGAAAAATTCTGTCGGTTTTATAATTATTTGCAAGAACGATACAAGAACGATATTATTGACTTGAGAGTGATGAATTCCTCAAGGAGATACAATATGAAATCGCTTAAGGCCAGACCCCTACACATGTAGCATGATCCTGGGCTTAATAATTTATAAATCTGGTATAATTAAACAATATTACCATTTATAGACAAAAAAACAAGGAAATTCGGATTAAAGAAAAGCGATGTTTTCGCAATGTTCTTTAACATGTGTTGTTACTTGTGTATCTGTAACTTTATTAAACAAGTTGGATATCTATGTAAAAATTAAAATTACAGACTTTTTTCAAGATAATTAAATGTAAAACCATTCTTTACCAATTGGGTCAGGTAATAAAACTGCCAAATTAAATGAAAAACGTAACTCATTTTTAATTGGAAATGGGGTCCAATTTCAGTCTATGTCGTATGAAAAGGTACTGATAAATCCCTGCATACTCTTACAACAAGGGGAAAATTTGAAACATTAATGAGCATATATCTTTTGCTAAGTTATTATTGCAGTTGGATCCGGCTGATGAAATTATTATGCAGTTAGATCCAGCTGATGAAATTAAGCAACTGCTTGTGTTTAAAGATGGAAGAAATTAAGTTGTTCAAGGCATTATAAGTATATCAGTCCAATAAGGTTAGGGGCTTCAGTCTACAACACTTGGTGGGAGGATTTTGACATTGACTTTAGATTTAGGCTTCCAATAAACGATATGATTTAGATTTGTTGGGAAAACATTGACACTTGCCCTTCCCAATTTTTGCTTGCCCTACTATAAACTATAATACTGTATTTATATTTATAAATATTTTCAAAAAAGAGGGACAAATACTGAGTAGAATATGCAAGTCCCTATGACCAGCTTTAAATCTTTGTCTTACATATTGATTTTATTTTTGAGAAGTCGCTTGCCCACGGGCAAATGGATAAAATTTTACTTGCCCACCCTTAGATCTCACTAGCCCCGGGCGTGTCGGCAATGGAATTTGTGGTCTCCTGTAAGGGGCGACTCGCATTCTCGATCATCAATTAGATATCAATCCCAATCTGACGCAAGTTTATAAAGGCCATTACAGCAATAATGACCCATGGCCTCCCACATTTTGGATCTAGGTTTTATTCCAATCAATGTTACAAATTTTTCATGAATTACATTCGGTTTCTCATTGAACTATGATGGTTCGTGGGGTTCAACATCTTCCAAAAATAATAACATACTGGTACAATTAATTATATCAGATTTTCTGTCAGCCACAAGACAGATCTATAATATTAAATCAACTGGTTCTATAACACAACATAGAAGGACGGGAAGAAAGAGCACCCTTTGGGGTGATATCTTATCTATTGAACATAATAGGCATCGTTGGCAAATCTTTTGAAAAGTAGCTAAAATTCCATGTTCAAAGTGTCAAAGTTCTTGATAGCCAATGAAAGGTTTTATCATAAGAATTAAATATGTGAACTATAAAAGCCTTAACGTTCTAGAACGTAACGTTCAAAAGTTATAACCAAAAAAGTTTATAAAAGTAGGTCAATCTCCAAGGTTAAGATCAATGGATCAAAATACTTGATATCCAATGAAAGGTCTTGTCAAAGCGATTTGATATGTGAAGTACAAAATACTTTAAACTAACAGTTCAAAAAGTACGATCACGGTGTTTTTTTAAATAGGTCAAAATTACAGGTCAAGGTCAGACGGTCAAATGTCTTGGTATTCCATGTAAGATCTTTTCACAAGGATTGCATATGTGAAGTATGTAATCCCTAACCCTTACTATTAAAAAGTTTTAGTTTAAGTTTTCTTTACAAGTACGGAAATTTCTAAGGTCAAGGTCAAAAGGTCAAAGTTATTGATAATCGGTGTAATTTTAGCCACAGAGAATAGGTACATGAATAATGATCGTCCTAGCATTCACCTCACAAATATTATGGCCAAAGTAAAAAATAATTTTTTTGTGTAAAAATGGGAGGTCAAGATTAAAAGGTCAAATCTGGTGGTACCCAAAGAAAAGCCCTGTCTCAAGTAAAACAGTTATATAAAATGTAATATAAAAGTCATAGCTCCACTGAAAAAAAAGTTATGGGCATTAATAATGTTTAGATACGATCGGAGAGGCAGACTCAAAGACTGACCGATGGACAGCGAAAGAGACTTTATGTCCCCTCACTTTAGCGAAAGCTGTCTACTATAAGCAAACAGTTCCTTCAAGAATTGAAACATCTCATCTCCATGGAAAAAGACCAAAAATTTCAAAGTGCGTGGTGTATGTTCTAAGGAAGGGAAAAATATGAAGATAACGAACAGTATATCAAAAGTCCATAAAACAATAAAAAATACAAGCATTGGAAAAACGGACCTCCGAAACATCAGAGGTGGGATCAGGTGCCATGAAGGAGTGAGCATCCCCTGCTGACCGGTCACATCCGCCATGTGCTCCTTGTCATGATTGGGAAATAACGGAAAAATCCGTCGTCAATTCAGTTTATAAGAAAAGACTAACAATTAGTATGAAAAATGTCAGTCAGCATTTGACTCAATGAAAAAATTGAATTTGCTGACATGGTCATTGTATCGACCATAGAACTTACGAAATGATGACTTTAAACGATACGGCTGATGTTCCTCTTTCATCAACTTGCTTGTCAGTAATATATTTTCCTCCTTTTAGAAATTGGTCATAAGTAGAGCAAGCTTTTGTTTATCGAATCAACTGATATATATATATATATATTCTCCGTATGCAGGTGATGAAGGTATATTTCTGCGTAAGTAAGGGAATTTGATGATAGAAAAGTTAAAGTCATTACCTTAATCACATAGCTTGGTTGCTAGATTACCATTAAGGTTTTTTTTTTCAAGCATTATATCTAAGTATGAAACACATGTGTCAGACTGTGGTATCTGTTATCTCAAGCTCACCAGGATATATCGACGTAGGATTTCACAATGGAAAATACCATTGTTAATTAACAATACGTCGTCGATATATCTAAATTTCGAGTTGATGACCACGTCAAGTGCTTTTTTGGACGCATAGAATTTTCTACATATTCCGCTTAATATGAATATCAAGATAGATCTGCTAATAACGGAGCGCAATCGGTACCCATGGAAATTCCAAGATTGTTGGAAATCCTGGTCTCAAAAACCACATAGATATTGTCGATCAAAAACTCAAGAATCTCTTTGATGTCAACTTCAGAGTACTTGGTTGTATATAAAGTTGAAAATTCGTAGGTTTTTAAGCTGTTACTTTTGGTAAATTCTTGTGATTTCAAATTGTCCAACGGTTTTTTGGTATTTTTGAGTATCCGTATCTGATTCACACCACTTCTTGAATATATTATTGCACAGTACTCCTGAAGTTTTGTTTTCTTATCTACTGTCAATATCTTAGTGAGGAGTAGGAAAGAGGCTTGGTTGAACATTTATCTGTTTGCAAGGATTTTAGGAAGTTTCGGAATATATTCGTATATAGGGAAGTTCAAATTCATTTTGGCTCTGTGGAATATTAGAAATATTCAAAAACTGACATTTGATTTTGAAGAATATTTTCCTTAGAAAAAGACGTATGATATAAGTAGGATTACCAGTGGTAGAATTAAATCCAAGTACTTCTAAAATACAACTTTGTCAGCAGGGACCATAACTACTGATCATTTAATCTATCTAATTCTTTTTTTCACCTCTATATTATTGAACACAGAAGGATAGATGATTTTCAAACTTTCCCTCAATCTTTTAATGCGTGACTTTAACATGAATCTAATACATTTAATCCATTCTGACAAGTTGTCGACGTCTTCTTTGTCATATCTGGCCGATCGTCTGGCATAATTTCCAACAGAATCAATAATATTTATGAAATCACGACACCAGTTGAAGGATAGGGGTTCACTATATTTAGGACCTAGTAAAATAAATGACCTTCTCTCCTCATTATTAACCATATTTACGATACCTGTAATAACGTGTCCAGCAGACTATGAAGGTTTATGTTTCAGATGCTCAGTATCCAGGCCTAGTAATTTTTTTAAATTGACAAATTTGGAAGCACTGATCGATGTATATTTGAAGGAAATACAAGATGTAGTTTGTCTTTGACTTGATATATGGTGGAATACAAGACCGGACCCTTTCGAGAATATTACTTATATTAACCGCGTCAATTCCTTTATTGCCTTATTGAAGTTTAAGGAAAAGACGGATTTTTAGCTGCATTTTCTTCCGTAAAACGTGCGGGTTTTAAGAGCCTATGATATGCAATATGCAAAATCAATAATAACAGATCCGAGCCTATATTCTGGTGACGATAAATCAAAAATTGGACTTTCCTTGGCATTTTCAATAAGACTATTTAAAAGTTTAAAAGGGACAGAATAAAGTTTAGTGCGGATATGATGGAGGTCTAACTGTTGATTTACTATGGAAGCGTGAGTTGCTCTACATTTGTTGTGTTATAACTTTGAATATTGTCTTATATTTTATCGACTTATCAACATATAAAGTATCATACCTCCTTATTTATGCCAATATTTTTAATTGTATTGAGGTGTATTTACATAATTGAAGGCAACTTCTTTTGTTCAATAGATTTTATTGCTTTAACTTTTATCGACTGAAATATTCTACTAATTTTCAAATATCGATCTAAACAAAATATTTATTCATGTCCATATAGTATTGTCGATATAAAGAAATAAACATGAAGTTATATCGATATAGATATATGAATATTTTCGAAAAGTCAGAAAAGGGTTTTGAATTAACTTGGCGGGAGCGGGAATTCTAATTAATATTCACTTCATTTGGGAAGCTTATGTATGGCACGCCAAATTCACAAAAACGAGATAATCATAGTTTCATAATCGATAAACTAGGTTTATCGGTTGTAAGCTATAGTGAACGGACTGTAAACTATAGTTAACAACGTAAAT
>PRKT01000328.1:4978-73541 GCA_003671525.1 Saccostrea glomerata
AAACAGATATTGGAACATGAATCTATTGATTAAAACCCTCAAAACAAAATTTACCATAAGATGTACGTGATAAAAACGGCGAATGTCTGACAAGAGCACAGGTATTCAAGAGCACAAAGACAGATTTATATGTAATTTTCTTAAAAATTAGTGGTATTGTTGTTCAAATTCGTATTCGGAGAGACAGTTTAATTTCTGGAGGAGTCTAAAAAGCAATTTTTTTTGCAAAAAAATCAAAAGGTTTATTAGAGGAAGGACCCAGAATCAGGAATCCACTATATTGAATTTCTTCAAGACAGCGTCCAAACCCGCATGCCCTGAAGAGTAAAGGGGTTTTCGGGATAAACAGAAAGTTAATGTTTTTTCACATTAACTATATTCGCCAAATCTTTGACCTTTTGACTTGTTTCTATTTCCAAACTTGAAAAAAAAAACACCTTTCAGAGGGAAGAAACAAGTCCGGGAAATCATTGGATCTGCCATTTTCCAGTATACTAAGGATCATACCCAAAAATGAGTTTTAAAAACAATCGGAAATTGGATAAAAAAATGTTACGGACATGTATTTTACTTAAAAGAGATTAATTATTAAAATAATGAAGACTTAATCATTGAAAAGCGTCTTTTGCTTCTTTCTGAGCACCGAGGACATTATTTATTGAACAGCCATCGTAACTACAAGTTCGTCAAGAAAAAAATATTTGACCTACAGATTGTTTGAAAGCTGAATTTTAAAGGTATGTAATGATAACATTGTCTTGAAAATAACAATTAATGGTTAACGTTCAGAAGTCCAAAAAGTACAAAATCAAAAACTGCATTTGAACACAGAATTTGTAAAAAAAAAAAAAAAAAAAAGAGAGTGAACTTCAGACAAACTCACGCACATCTCATCTTTGACAAACTCTTCCACTTTTCATAAACGAACTAATTGGACAAGTTTAAAGAGAGTAGTAAAAGTAGAGGAAAGCTCAATAACATAAATTTATAAAACAGAAAATAGTTGAATAATCATAACAAATTAAAAGAAACACTAGTCTACAGTCTGACCATAGATCTGATGACAATGATAAGCTAACAGCATCGATACTGTTTGACGGGGAGAGGGGTGTCAAGGTTGAAAAATTACAAACACGTGCTGCAATGTTCTTTTATATATCACATAAAACAGATCAATTTCAATTAAAGATGACCAGCACACTGAAATATTTCGACAATACCTTAATAATAAATACCTTTAAGAAAAAAATGTGTTTAAATAACATGCAATTGCAAGATATGCGTATTAGATTGAAAATTATATCATTTCGCTACCTTTTGAAAACAGAAAATTTATACAAAAGAATGTACATTGCAAATTAAGTACAAAAGACTAGAAATATAAAAGTACCCTGATAAAGATACCAGTGTGGGTGTATACAATACTGAATTTCACAGTAGAATCAAAACGTGCAGGACATTTTTTTTATTAGCCACAATTGAAACAAAGCTGCTAACATAGCTGACTTGCATTTCTGAAAAGAAATTTTGAATTTGATATCTTTATTTATGATGCGAATTATCGCAATCGGCGTTTGAAATCCAAAAAAGTTACAAAGAAAATACATGTATGAAAAAATGCAGAAGAAAAGATACACGGATATGTCGAAACGATGACTCGCTTGGAATAATCTGTTCCATGCAAAAAGAGTAAAGAAAGTAAACACTGCAGTATGCAGTATTTAGCATCAGTAATATAATTCTTTTTCTTAAAAAATGTTTTTTTTTAAATGCAGGTAAAGAATTCAATTATAAATCAGCTTGCACAAAATCTAGCTCTCTAGGTCTGATCTCATAGCTTCGGATTTTGAAAATATTGATCCTTATACAGCCTGACGCCGTGACGTCAGGCAATAATCGTATAATTCATGAACAAACTCTTCTATCCACATTAAAAATTTAATAACAATTATTCTCACTCATAGACTACACTTGAAGCATACAATGAAGCAGAATATTACATTGCTTGTAAAGCATTCTACATCGCCCTTTTTCATGAGATGTACAACCAGGGTAAAAATGACCCTTTAAACACATCAATCATAAATATGTACTTCTTATTTGTATTTCAATGCATGGCAGCTTTGTAAAGTTAAGAGGGCTGGGTAGTCGTTGCCATTATCAGACTAAATTGATCTTCATTGAAAGAAGAGCTCTATATAAAGATATGCAAAAAAGAACAGATTTCAAATCTAAAATGTATTAATTTTTTCTTTCCCAAATGATAGTCGACAGCTTAAGATATCATAACTAAAAATTAAGCAATATCTGATGGTTAATTTGTTGACCCCCCAGCCTCCTTAAGCATTATTAAAAACTGGTGTGTTCCAAGGAAAGTACGTGTAACCTGCTTTGTTGCTTCATTAAAGATGTAAATAAATCTAAGAATGACCACCTTCTTACATGTATTAATAATTATAATGATAGTTTATATATTTTCCTGCAAAGGAAAATGGCTGTGGGTAATACAAGAAATAAAAAATGATAATCAAAGAAAATATAGTTTCCTTACCCTCAAATGTACAATTAAATTGAAATAATTCGAAACTACTACTAGTATTATGATTTTACTAAAACATTTTATTAATTCGAAAATTTCAAAAGTAGATTTAGTCTGACTTTACTGCAATTGTCATTCTAAACGAGCTATTGTGGAGTATAAATCCGATGTATTTCCATTGTATTTAATTGTAATGTTTTGTGGCAACAGTGTCAAAGTATACAAGAAAAAGCTCATAAATAGTTTATAAACATAATTAAAAATGCTAATTATCAAAATGCCACCTCTTAAAAATAAAAAGTCATAAGTTAAACTAAAATGTCTGGGTTTTTTTTTGCTTAGTACCTAAAATGACATGGTAAAGAGGATTGTAATACTAACATCTTTTATAATGTCTTATGATAAATAGTGCACATGCTAATAGCGTACACTTAAATGTATCTCTTATATATCAAAAATATCTTTATATTGACACTAAGAACTATTTCTAAAGTACCTCAGAGGTCAAGGTCATGGGATAACGTCAAGAACAATGGCAATTTACAAAATCCATAGTACCAAGCAGTTTATGTGCAAAATCTCATATTCATACTTCTTACAGTTTTTAAAATATAGGGTGTGACAAACGGACAAACAGACGAACGAACAGACAAACTAACAAACACCTGTAAATCCCAAAGTGTCGTTCTTATCTACAGGCGAGAAAAATGCAAATATCAGAATCGTACAACCAAAAGTACACAAACATTTATATGCATGAAAAACAAGTAATAATTCACTACCTATTATATTTAAAGAAAGGGTTATACATGTACATGAATGAAAAAGAAATTAAAAAAAATGTTCATTATAAATCAATATTTGTCTACATTTGCTCAAGAAAAAACATCTGAAGATTGTAGGAGGTCTTTTTCATGAAGATATAAAAAATATTTGTACAAGACTTATATTTTATAAACATTTACATTTCTTAGCTGTCTTTGAAAACAAGAAATATACAAAAGGGTTTGAACTATAACTTATCAAAATGAGAATGGAAGCAAAAGTTCTAATTCTTAAGGTGGCATAAACTTTACTAAGATACAGGATATTAATTATGACACCTGGGAAATTAGCCACAATCGAAATTATGATAATGGCTGCCAACATAGCAGACATCTTTTTCTGAAAAGATACGACGGATTTTGAAATACCTTTTCAAATGTTTAAAATATTTACGATATGAAGTATTGCAATTGGTATTAGAGATCCAAACCACAAAAAATGAAAGTGGAAAGTTCAACAATACCACTGAACGAAGGGGACAAAATATTTTCATAATACAAATACAGATGCACACTGTACAAGACTGCCACTATGAGGGAACATATCCAAACCCAAAGTGACATGTACACCACCTTAGCATACGTAAAGGTGAGGCTATAAAAAGGTTTACTGATGTAGATGTAACGGATAATAGCGATGATCAGAACGTGGTAATTAGATGATAAAGTTGTAAATGCCGTAAGCCCATAAAAATACTGAAATGACGCAACCCAGGGAAATTTGTTTTGAAATATGCTGAAATATCTCAGAATGAGGGCGAAGAAGTCGGCAACGGTGGAGCAAAATATTCCGGTATAGGTCGCTATTTTTAGTTTTTTCTGAAAGATGAGGAGAAAAATAATTGCAATGTCTCCGATGGCTCCTACAGTAGAGACGGTAGATGCGATGATAAAAATCATCTCGACTAAGGATTGTTCATCTTTGTTATTCCCATTAGATGCTTTGGTGAAAGTCTGATTTGTACGGTTGTTCCATTCAGGATGAATGGTTGAAGAGTGATTTGTCAAGACATCCCACATAGAATCCATATTTGAAGTCAGTTTCTCCCGGGTGTTGTTCATAAACGCTTCAATTTCTCTCTTTCCTTGGTTAAACCTTTATCTGAAAATATTATCTTTCCATTAAAAACAGTCAATTACGCTACGTCTTAACTTTTCATAATTATTATGCTTCCTATCTTTTTTATCCATAGTCAATATTCGTCTCTTTTTCTGATAGCAAACAATGTTATGCATCATACAATATAAGCATACAATGCTGAAATAGTTCATGGTTGTCCTTTCTAAAGAAACAGAGGAGAAAATCGAACTCACAATCGTTAGGTTAGTCTAATGTGCTGCTGATTACGTCACACACACATACACACGTACCCTCAATCACTTGCTTCTGACTCCTATAGTATATGTCAAACCCTGATAACTTTTTCAGCATTGTACATCCAAATAAAAACTTTATTATACAAATACTTGCATATTATTATTTTTAAATCGAATTGAAGGTAAATATTTTTTTTAGTCTTAAGAAATTCGTAAATGGAAATTACTTACAAGAAATGTCAACCTGAAAATAGTTTTCCTTTTTTACAAATTAAAAAAAACCTCTCATTTAATGGAGATAAAAGGATATCTATATTGTGTGATTTGATATTGGCTTTATCCAACGAGTTGAAATGGTGTATATATTCGCGAGGCTTGCCGAGCGAATATACACCATTTCAACGAGTTGGATAAAGCCAATATCAAATCACACAATTATAGATGTTCTATTTATCTCATACGACTTTCGTTTTAACAAAACTTTGAGACTTCCCCTGCGAAACTACATGAATGATTGCTAATTCAAATTTGATGTATAACTTGATGACGTAGCACAGTTGATGTTTACATCCCTCGAAAGAAATTAGATCGTGTTCAAAATTTAGAATTTTTGCTACATGTATCTGCGTCTTTGAAAACATTATTTGACAATTGCTGAAGCTTTACATCAAACGAACTTCTGACTGAAAGTTGTAAGGACCATGGGATCGTGAAAATGAACTCTTTGGACGATGACAGTACAAAACATGTAAGGTAAGGCTATGGGCCTACTTGTAGATTCATTGTTGATTCATGGCAAGTTACACCTAAATTACTAGGTAGGCATATGTAGTATAATATAAGAATTAAAGCATTAGTGTAGATGTTAAAGGAATCTTATGAAAACAACTTAACTGCTAGGTTTTACTTTCTCCGAAAACGATTTAAAAGGGGGGTGGTAAACATCGATCTGTCTTCAAGTAGCCAATATACAGGTTCCTTGATAAAATAAGACACTTCTTTGACAATTACGAGTCTTTTTCTGGCTTTTAACAATATTATCGCTCTTTATCATTCATTTTATTAGGACAATAAAGGGATCACAAATAAAAGTTTCAAATAAAATTTTGAAGCGAGGGTTCGTGTCAAAACCGGAAGTGCTATTGATAAAGCATCTTCCCGTTGATAAAGCATAAGTTTATCCAACGGCCTGTATCACCAACACGTATGAGATAAAAAGGTGTCTCAATGCCCCTTATCAAACAAATATAACACAAACATGTGTCCCTTTCATGATTAATGACATTACGATCTCCAACTCAAGGTCTCTTGAAAAAAATATTCTTTTTATCCCCAATAAAGCGACGTAAGTTTTCAAATATCTAAGTCATTAATTATAGATAATGGTTCATTATACATATGATTTAATCAAAACTGAGACAGAATATTGACTAGAATTTCTCTCTATAATACAATTAAATATCTTTATATTGACTTGATGAAAAAAAGATACAGCAATACAAGTTCAAAGCGAATTTGAGGGCTCAAAGAAAGACTTGCGTTAAAACAGTATTTCATTATTCGTTAATAGCGAATTCGTAAAAAATCTTGTAACGAAATTGATATAAAAACAGTCAATTAGTTAAGAACAATGAAAAAACTCATTCTCCTGAATAAATGGCTTGTTCTTGTATTAAGCCCTTGTGCATTTTATCATCTAAATTATTATCTAAAGCATTATTTCTAAAATGTTATGTACATTTATATTCAATGAGATTTGTAAAGAAAAGTATTCACTATACTCATGAAAAACGTGATAAAATATCATCAGCAGGATGGGGGTTACAATTACTTCGTTAAAGCCGTAAATTAATATTGTAGTATGTTAGTTATATACGGCTTATATAGGGACTTTGACAGGACATGAATTAGCTGTAAAAAAGCTATATCCGAGATTGTTATATTCGAGGTTTACAAAATTAATCATTAATTAATTATTCTTTTAAAATATAATATAATCTTTAGGAATTATTATTTTCAAAAGGATAACAAAAATCAAATTGAAATTAGAATAGTGTTTCATTTGAATCATATGAGTCAACTTTAACAATATTTAGGTTGGTATCTAATTATCAGTACTGTAATTTGTATATGTAAAAAATTTGATTTTAACAACGCATAAGAGAATTAAAGTAATTTTTTCAGTCACTCATTATTTTATCAAACAACCGGTCTATTACAAGGGGGAATAAATCAATATAACATTAACTTTGCATTTTCTTTATATAAATTAAAACGAAAATATAATCATATGATTCATACAGTATAATTTTTTTTAAGTCATTATCTATTTTTATTTATCACACATTTAGTTCAGATTTTTAAAACTCATAAACACACATTAGATACATACGGATTCTTAAATAAAAATCACTTTCATTTTTATGACGTAAATCCTCTCCTAATATTTATTATATCTTTAGCAGGGATTAAAAACCTCTTTTTGTTTTCCAATGAATTATATGTATTCATATGTAACCTTTGCGTCTTTCCCACACTATTCTTGAATAACGGCTAAGGGAATTTTCGATTGGTTCACAAAAGAGACAAAGCCTGCAGCTTTTTTCTCGTCGACTGTCACCTCTTGCTTAAAATTCATTTTCCTATTTCATAAAAATATATGATAAATGCAGACTTAAATATCAGCTCTCTACATATTTTTTAATTCTTCATTTTTAAGTGAAACAAATCACTATAAATTAGGATTCGTTTTGTTCCTGCATGCTCATTATTATGCCAAACTTTGTAGAATCTTTAACTTCGACTCTTCAAAAAAGTTTTCTCTTTCCTTACAACCAGATAAGAAAACTGTGCACATGTTAAAAGTTCTCTGTATCAGATGATTTACTCGTGTGATTTGGCGCAAAATTGTGCGACCCTTTTTTGTTGGTCCTATGTTGATTTAAAAACATATCTTAGAACAATTACTTTTTAAGAAATATATAATCATTGAATTTAAGAAATTTTCTATACCTGTTTCTTCTACAGAAATCCATTTTAATTATTGTGACCTTTTTGCTATTGCAACTCTCAACTAATTTCAATTTGCAACCAAAATCCCATGTACACTGAATTAAATATCTAAAAATAAATCTAAAAATAATTAAAACAATGGAAGGGTTTATTGGAATTTAATTCGCCGTTTTTCTACAGACTATTCAAATATCTTTATCCCTATTATTATTATTATTATTATCATTGTTGTTACCTTATTGTGACTCGTAGCTCTTCACATTCAAAATGATATTTGGAGACACGCGGTTTATATTTTTTACAAAGGATTGATTCCTTAATCCATTTTTTTAAGAAGTTGTTATGGATATTTTTCATGCACAAACATAATTTGTACAAAAGATATTATTCATTTTTTAATGATGGGCATAGAAATAGACCGAAGATAAACTAATTTTCCTCTTATCCATGGTTACAAATCAAATGACGTCACAAAGCTTTTGCAGTAAGAAAGCGTACTTAATCTATCTCTAAATGCATAATAAAAAAAATTCCCCTGAAATTTGCGTTTTTTGACCAATAAATCTAAATTTACATCACAAGTCCCATCTTTTCCTTCAATATTTAAAAACTATACTGTACATCCAATCAATCAGCACTCAAGTAAAAAAAAAAAGCTTGATACAAGAATATACTAGTATTTTATTGCCTAATTATGTTCCCCAAACGGAGTTTGGGAACATATTATTTTTACTCGGTTTCTTATTATTATTATTATTATTCTTTTTTTTCTTATTTGTTCTCCGGTACTTTTTTGTCCGGAAGTGTTCTCAGAAACTGTTCACCCAACTGACCTAAAACCTTTTTAGGGTTAATGGGTGTATAGTGTAGGTGTGCGGAACGAAGGTCATTTTGCGCGCATACGCATGGACGTGCGTGCGCGTGCAACACGTGAAATGACTTACATACTTAATATAGTTATAACTTTTACATTTTTCAATGAAATGATTTGAAACTCATTATATAAAGATATATTAATAGTGTAGATAATGTGACACTGTCAAATTAGCACGAACTCATGCGCATGCACGTGCGCTTCGCTCTGATTGGCTAAAACAAAAATCTCAGTATCTTCTCTGTTTTTTGACGAAATGCTATGAAATTTAAAATATAGTCATTCATTAGGATATCCTACAATATGATATAGAAAAAAATTCATGAAATCACGCGCATGCACGTGTGCTGCAATCTGATTGGCTGACACTTTGAATGACTATATCGCCTTTGTTTTTTGACGAAATGCTTTGAAATCTAAAACATAATCATACATTAGGATGTCCTGCAATATGATATATAAAAGAATTCAAGAAATTACGCGCATGCACATGTTCTGCGATCTGATTGGCCGAAACTTTAAATGACTATATCTCCTTTGTTTTTTGACGAAATGCTTTGAAATTTAAAACATAGTCATTCATTAGGATATCCTACAATGTGATATAGAAAAAAAATCATGAAATCACGCACATGCACGTGTGCTGCAATCTGATTGGCTGAAACTTGAAATGGCTCTAACTACCTTGTTTTTCAACCAAACTGGATGTGATTCAGATCATAGATAAATATTAGATACTTCTACAAGAAGGTATGGTCATCATGCACGTGCACGCACGTGCGTGCATTTGGAACGAGTTGAATTAGAAATACACTTGAATGAGCGATTTTAATACTTTTGGACTGAATGCTTTCATATAGAGTACATTACAGGGATTATGACACTAAAAGGGAGTTGGGGAGCG
This sequence comes from Saccostrea glomerata, assembly GCA_003671525.1. Taxonomy (NCBI): domain Eukaryota; kingdom Metazoa; phylum Mollusca; class Bivalvia; order Ostreida; family Ostreidae; genus Saccostrea; species Saccostrea glomerata. The sequence continues at coordinate 14,449 of PRKT01000328.1, forward strand.
TTTGGGGAACATCTGTAACGGTTCCCGTTACAATTAGCACTAGTTGTTTATTAATATTACATAGTCGATATATCTTAATGTCAATTTCAAAAATAGTATTTCTACACTAAAATGAAATTTTTGTTTCACACAGGGTTGGTGAGATTTTAAGTTTCCCCCTTTTCCCTTCTTATTCCATAGTGAAAAATACGCTTTACCAAATTTTCGAGTTATCTCTCTTTGTTTTTCCAAATAAGTTAAATTTACAGAAATAAAAAAAAAACATCTTTATAAATACAAAAACTTTTTAAAACTATTGACTTGGAAGCGGGCGATAGAATAATTCTAAAATATACTTCCCAAAAAGCCTAGATATAACTAACCTCACGGGTGACATACCTTAAGTTAGTTTGTTGGTGTTTTCAAATTCTTCAACCTTACAGCAATGTTGAAGAGAACACCACTTTCCCTGACGTTGCTAACTCTTTTGCGAACTAAGGGTATTTTAAAATTGTTTCTTCGCAGATTGCTTGTTTATTGTCTGATTCAAAGTATTCACCACTGAAATATTCTCTTTCCTTTATATACAAATGCAATGCTTATTTGATTTCTGACATTTGTTGGTTAAAAAATAAACATTATTGCTTCGTGATTCCAAATCATGTATTTTTCATTTTTTCAATCAGTTCTTCCCGTTTTTCTGATTTTTCCCTTTTAACGAAGCAATCATATATTAAATTACACTTTTGCAACTGCAATTACACAGTCCTTTGAAACATTGTCAATGAAATATGTACAAAACAAAACAAATTACATAACATTACTAAATTTGAACATTTTAATTTTGTTAAAGCTACTTTTATTAAAGATATTACATGTACAAAATACATTAAGTGAATGGTTAGTTTGTCATCCGATTTTAACTGTGTGTCCCTTAATTCCATTTAACAGACATAAATTTAACATAATAAAACATAATTCTGCAAATTAAGCTGATTCATTTTATTAAATTGTTAAAGACATGCAACAAATTTGGTAAATATATATATGAAATTGGAAATTTTCACAAGGATAGAATGTTTAAATATTTTAACAACAAGCTAATTCAGAGAATTTGTGTCCCCTGCTTAGGGAAAAAGTAAACCATGCGCAGTTTGGGGGGTGGGTGGGTCGGATCTCCCTGACTGAATTTGTAGAATTATTAAATGTATACATGTATACTGAAGCAAATAAAATATGTCAATATGGATACAAAGATTTGATTGCTTATTTTTAATTATGTGAATAGAAGATTCTTTTTATATGGAATATTTATCATTCTGTAATGATGATTTTATGAGTTTGTGCAAGCTAGACCTCATAAATTTTTCATTTCACATGCTAAATACTATCATTTAGTAAAAAAAAAAGTATTTCGGAAAAAAAAAAGAAAAATGGACCGTCCTGGAATCGAACCCGAGACCTCTCACATGTGAAGCGGGAGACATACCACTATACCACGGAACTTCTGTAATTTGACAAAAATTATATGCAAAGATAAAGACACATACATGTATATATTCACGTTCGATATTGTCAAAATTTTACACAATGCATGGTGTCTAATTTAATCTTCATTAAACAGTTCTAATAGATGTAATAAGAATATAAAGTCCGCCGAGAACCTGTTTTATACTTAATACATGTAACTCTCCTTCATCCCCCTGTGCTAAAAACAGCGACATGAAATACAATAAATACTAATAAAACAAACGGGCGGGATACTTAGAGAGGGATGAAAGAGGTCCTAGGGACATTTGGTATAAAATTACATTGCAAAATTTCAAAATCCTCTTGAAATATCGCCCGAAAACGATATTGTTACACACAAACAGAATGTATAGATTTATGACCTTGAACTTTGACCTCAAAATCAATAGGAGTCTTTCTTAAGCCACAGGCAGTTGTTCTGTAAAATTTCATTGCAAAAGCTCAAATGGTTCTCAAGATATCGCGCGGAAACGAAAGTGTTCTAACAGACGGAATTTGCAAATTTTTGACCTTGGCCTTTAACCTTTTGACCTCAAAATCAATAGGATTCTTCTTTGGTCCATAGGGAGTTGCTATGCAAAATTTCATTGCGAATGCTCAAAGGGTTCTTGAGATGTCGATTGGAAACGAAAGCGTTACAGACTGACAGAAAGACGGACGGACAGACCCAAATTAATATCCCCCACTTTTCAAGCGGGGGACAAAAAATCTTTTTTTAGAGACAAAAATTGATTAGAAATGGGTTTCCTTTATTACGTTTGCCCCCCCCCCCCTCCCATATATATATATATTTGTCAAAATGATATTGCTGTTATTTATAATTTACTATTATATTGAAAAGAAAAAAAATCATAAATGAAAAAATCAAGAGTAGAGTATAGACATTATTTCTGAATACATGTATTTGTTCTCATTTGCTTGAGAACAAATATTTGTTTTTCATATTGAAAATTTGGAACGAGATGTGTTCAAGATATCAAATCCGAAAACACTTACATGTTACAAATCTGGATATTGTTTTCTTAGCTGTCTTTGAAAACAAGAAATATACAAAAGGATTTGAACTACAACTAATCATAAGGAGAATGGAAGCAGAAGTCAATATTTCAATGCTAATATTAACCTGATTAAGATACAGGATATTAACAATAAGAGCTGGGGTATTAGTCACAAATGAAATGATGATTATGGTTGCCAATATAGCAGACATTGTTTTCTGAAAAGATACGACGGATTTTGAGATACCTTTTCGAATGTTTATAATATTTACGATATGTAGTATTGCAATGGGTATTAACGATCCAAAAAACGAAAAACACAAAGTGGAAAGCTCAACAATACCACTATGCGACATGGACATTAAATTTTCAGAAACCAAATACAGATGCACGCTGTACAAGACCGCCACTATGAGGGAACAGATCCAAACCCCAACAGACATGAACACAACCTTAACATACGTAAAGGTGAGGCTATAAAAAGGTTTACTGATGTAAATGTAGCGAATAATAGCGATGATCAGAAGGTGGTAATTAGATGAGAAATGTGCAATGGCCGTGAGTCCATAAAAATACTGAAATGACATAATCCAAGGAAATTTGTCTGGGAATATGCTGAAATATCTCAGAACCAGGCTGAATAAACCTGGAACGGAGGCGCCAAATATTCCTGTATATGTTGGTATTTTAAGCTTCTTCTGAAAGATGAAGAGACAAATAATTGGTAGATTTCCGAAGGTTCCTGTAACACAAACGGTAGAAGCTGGGATAAAGTAAATCTCGTCTAAGGTTTGTTCTTCTGTAATATTCCCATTAGCAACTGTGGTAAAAGTCTGTGTAATATTCCCATTAGCAACTGTGGTAAAAGTCTTTGTAATATTCCCATTAGGAACTGTGGTAAAAGTCTTATTTCCCTTGTTGTACCATTTAGTATGAACGGTTGAAGAGTGATTTGTGAAGTTATCCCACATAGAATGCATGTCTGCAGTTAGTTTCTCCAAAATGTTCAGCAGGAATGTTTCCGGTTATTTCTTTCCTTCGTGAGACCTTTTATTTAAAAAAAAAAAATCATTAAAAAAATTACACTAAATCTAAAGCTATTCATAATTATTATATTAATTATGCTGCGTGTCATTTTATAAAACTAAAGTCATTATTTACTCTTTTCGGATAGTATACAAAGTATCAATGTATCATGATCGTAGTACACATGTATGCATACAATGCTTAATAATGTCTTGTCTAGAGACAATGTGTTGCTACATACCCCAGGAATCGAACTCACAATCCCAAAAAGGTCGGTCCAATTAATGCGCTACCAATTACACCATACACTGTTACATTTGGGTATGTCGTAAAGTAATATAACATAGTTTTAATTTCAAACATTTATCTCAAAATAAGAAATAAATGAAAATTATATTCAAAAAGACAGATACCATTGACAATTGTTTCGAGATAAACTCTTCAACAAATATTCAAAATAATCAAATAACCAAAATTCTATCATTACATGAACTGGTACTTCGTATTAAAGAATGTTATTGACAAAATTGTTTAGATTTAACGTCTGAAAGCAGGTATGGAATACTGAATCTTAAAAGTATTTATTGTATGCACACGACATTCAGAAATGTTGATTATATTATATTCAGAGTTTGGCTTAAAGTGAATATGTTTCCAACTCGTACACCATGTGTTGAACCCTGAACACTATTTTCAACTATTTTTTGCATAGTGTTTTAAAATCTAAAAAAAATTACATATACGTAAATATATTAACCTTTAAAAATACACTTGCTTTGAGCTGAATAAGTAAATAATTTTTGTTTGGTCACAAATATTTACATTAATGACATTTTTACACATAAAAAGTCAAACTGAAAAATTAATTCGGTTAAAAATATGTTTTCACTTTTAGATTTTCCTAAATTACAATTATTTCAAAAGTTACCTCTCATTTGATAAAAAAAAAAGCTCCCTTTCAAACCAAACTAACACCAATAGATATCCCTCTCCCGATCGATGATAATACAGTCATTTAGTTTTAAAGTCCCTGGAAATTAAATGTCTCTTTATCGCAAATAAAGCGACGTAGGTTGTTGAACGTTTGAGTCATTAATCAAAGATTTCGGTTCATTAATTATAGATGTTGGTTCATTATAGTAATGATGAATCTGATAGAATACTGAGACAGAATTTTTAGGAATTATTGCCAGACACTGCAAAAAAATTGTAACTTTGATTTCTTAAAATCTTAGCATTAAATTCAAGATTTCTCTGTCATGCCTTTCAGAAAAGAAAATTGTGAACTTATATCTTACTCGTGCTTTTCAAATGAAAATTATTATTTTTCACAATACTTTAATCACTTCAATAAAAATTACAACATTTATCAGTGGGAAAGACGGACAGACAGACAGAGTGACAAACAGCGGATCTAACATCTAATTTTAATTAGATTGACTCTCTGGTGTCATTTATTTCGCGTTCAACGAGATACGTCGAATTTACATATGAATTGAGGTAGATTTTCCTTTTGACAAAACGTCGTAGATGCATTTAAAAGAAGATTTGAAGATTAAGCAAATACTTTCTTCTGATGTAGTAGTTTATCAATAAAGTTCTTCAACACAATAAAATAGGTCGGAAAATTAGGGAACACTACAATTACAAAATTTGGTGAGAATGTGTTAAATCATCCAAATTTCCTTGCCATGACCTTCTTAATGACCTCTGAATTCACTTTGTATTTAAAATAGAACTTATACTTTTTTAATTATTCTTATAATACTTCATTCATTAACACACACTTCTATACTGCAATTTTAATGGACTCTTGTTGGGGTATTCATGTCATGTGGGTCTATCTCTACTTTTTTCTCATCAGATTATACAATGAGTACGAGAGGTATATATTATTTTGCTATTCAGATTTATCATAAGAATATCTCGGTAAGGTTCTGTTTTAGGTAAGATCGAGCAATATTTGACAGAGTTATGCCCCTTGGACTTCACATACTGAAATGAAATTTGATATACAGACTTCTTATAGGAATATCTAGATCAAGTTCTGTTTTGGGTACGATCGAACATTTTTAGAGAGTTATGTCCCTTTTATTCCACTGTTAATTCTCACTGTTAAAAATATAGAAGTGTATATTCTTATTCTTTTATTGAAAGAGGAAAATGTACTCTGCAATTAATAATTTTTGAATTTCAGAGGGTTAGAAGCCCAAGTTATTATATTTCTGAGAAACTTAACGTTATTTGAAGAATATAGGTACATAAAGAATGCAGAACATATTCATATCGGAAGAAGCAATTATTTAAAATACTACGATTTTAGTACATGTATACGTATACAAAAAAAAATTCGCTAGGGTAGATATATTTCTTGCCAATTTCATATTACAAATGTTTATAAAATAATAAAAAATAATGAATATCAAAAGAGATACATGTATTTTTTAACTAAAGTTACTCAGGTGGGCGTTGTGGCTCATGTATCATAAGACTACCATAATCATCATAACACATTATTTTTCTGGAAAATTTGAATTAGATTGTCAAATGTAAATATTTTTTTTTACAGTGGCGGGAAAAAAAGGATGAATCATACAATACCTCCAAAACAGTAGGTGAGTAAACAATCGTTTCATTGCTTCTCAGTTTTTATTTTGAATTTGGCACTTTAATTGATTTTTTTTCATAATTGTATTTTTTTCTAGAAAACAGAACATCCGGGTAGGTAGTTGTCTTCATTAAAATTTATTTTACTTAAAAATAATTAATTATAACCCAAAACGATCATGTAAAAAAAAAAAATCAAAATATAGTCAATTTAATTTATGAGAGTCTTTCTTTTGGACAATAAAGAGCCACATATGAATATAATCAACCTCAAGAAGAAGAAAAGAAGTATGAAGAATTTACAGGTCCTAAAGGTATGACGGGTAGATGTTGATAAACAATATTAAAAGAAACATATAATGTTACTTTTTTGAAAAATCATTTATTGACTGTAATTATATAATAAAATAGAATTGCCTTTGAAAAGAGAAAAATAATGTGCAGAAGGTACGAGGGTTGATCCAAAAGTAATGTCATTGTGTCAATATCTTTAATATTTAGCGTCAAAGTATCAAATATAATATACCAAAAGATGCATAAAAGTAAATCTAATCAAAAGTGAAAATTTCATTTAATAACGCTTGCTTGAATCAATTTTATAGACGTTTAAAATATTAAACATATGGGGTGTCGCTGCATCACAACTAAACGTCACAATCTAAATTGTAAATTGTTAGAATGAAAAAAGACAAACACATTAAAAAGCATCTAAAACAAACATCTTATCTTCCAATATAGCTAGAAGTCATAATTTTACGACATTTTCTAGTCTTAAGTTGAAAATAAAATGACGTCGTTGCTTTTTGATCATAAACATAGTTGTTTTAATCTGCTGGATTGAACAAAAGAAATGTCGAAAAGGAGAAAAACCGCTGAAACGATCTGTAATGCGTTTTTGCTTCAAAATGGGGAAATCGCCCGTAGAAACAGTTACAATGATAATCAGACACACAGAGGATAGAATGTAAATAAGAGACTTGTTTATAGATGGTTTCAGCGATTTTTAGCGGGTCATCGGTCATTGAATGATCAGCAGAGGACAGAAAGACCGACAAAGGGAGGTCGGGTGGAAACGTTTTTGAAAAGGTGTCTGACGTTGTCGAAAAAAGAGAGACGATAAGACGGTTAGAGCAATATGAGAAACTTTAAGTTTTTCTTATGGTACTGTTCAAAAAATTGACAGATAACTAAATTATGTCTAGACTGAGTTTACAATGGGTGCAAATAATTCTTCAAAAAGAGAAATATATATGAATGTGTTCGTGAATCTCAAATATTTTTAAAGAAACGAAGGGGAAGCGTTTAAGTTTATGACGCCGCGTATCCATCATTATTATGACGTTATTTTGGTGCGGCGACTTCCATAATTGCACTTTGTATATAATACAATATTTTGAAAAGTATACATCATTTCAATTTGAATTTTTCTGGACTTATTTGTAATATATATAGCTTCGATCATGTATAATTTCGTTAATTTACGTCGACTAGTAGCATTTTTATCGAAGTTGTGACATTACTTTTGGATCAACCCTCGTATTTTTGAGCGGGAGCTTAGTACATGTATATTTCCTGCTGTGATGTTTTGAAGGTCTTTATTTATAAGTCAAAGGGGCAAAGCTCGACTGAATAAGTACATAAATTAGAGTTAATTTAATTTGTCAAAGTTGATGCATTTTTCAAGCGAATTCCAATTATCTGAAATATAATCTATTTAAAGCAACAGCACTTTGTAGTGCACAAAATGTATAGAAATAATTTATGAATAAACATTTATCACTTTGAATGAGGGATCTGTCCATGGAATACTGAAATTTGCCAATGACCACTTTGGGATATTGAAATTTGTAAATGACCACGTTGCAGTACATGTATATGTTATTATTTGCATTTATCACGTGCTTGTCAAATCAGGTTACTAATATTAAAAAAAATCAATATTGGTTTTCAAACGCTCTTGATCGAAAAATGAAAGTGTTCATTCACTGATAATCATATTTCATTCAAGCACATAAAAACTTTAGTAATTACTCTGATTTGAATATAAAGTACACATATACATTAAACAACAATCGAAGCAAGTATTTATTTTACACATCAAAGAAAGCTTATGAAACAAGTGAAACTACACTCCAAAAATAAAAATCAACCTTGAAAGCATTTACATATACATGTCAAAAATCGAGATTCATGTTCCCTAACTGCCTTGGAAACTTCAACATACACATGATGATTCGAGGAACAATCCCCAATTGCCCAACATGAGGCTAATGAAAGCTTAGTGTAATATTTCTTTGATAATATAATTATATTTGAAATGCAGGACATGAGGAAGTGTTGGAAGACTAGCTAGGCTGAAAATAATTATGATAGCTGCTAACATTACAGACATGTAAAAAGCACCAGTGACATTACTCTTTTGTTTAAGCGCTCCATTATTTTTCAGGAATGGAGAGTTGCATATTACACTGCAAACAGAATTTGTTCTGTTCGTATTCTCCTACGCGTGCCTCTACCGAGGAAAGACCTTAGCAAATTTTATCAAATTCATTTTCACTTAAAGAAAATCTAAAGAAAATGACAGAACCCATAATGAGAATTTGATGAGAATTCATAAATTGAATGCTACTAATATGTATATTAAATACATAAATAAATAAATTTTATTTATTATGTTAGCAAACAATAAATAAAAGTATTTCGAAAGGTGGATTTTATGAGGGGTAATATAAGAAAGGCTGTGAAACGGCTCGCTGATGTAAATTCCTCAAAGGATTGCAATCATCAGAAGACAGGCAGAAGACGTTGTTGTTAGAGGACACACATGTAAATAACGAGATTTCTTGAAAATAGTAAAATGAATGATCCAACAGGAAATATACATCGACAGGGGATGCTCACGCCCCATGGCACCTGATCCCACCACCTTTGATGTTTTGGAGGTTCGTGTTTGCTCTGCTCCTATTTTGTATTGTTTTATGGACTTTGGATCTTGAATACTGTTCGTTATCTCCATACACATGTATGTTTCATCAATAAGAATTCAATGTCTGAGAATCAGAGTGAGGGTGTAAGCTATGGAGGAGCAAATATCCCTGTGAACGTTGGTATTTTTTAGCCTTTTATGCAAGACGATTACACTCACAGTACTTGTTTCTGATAACTCCTATGATGCAAATAATGGCCTGAATAAAGAATATCTGAAGAAGATCTGTGAAAACTTTGGTTCGGATAAATCCTCTGATTACAAACAAAATATGTTGTCCTATGCTTACCAATAAACCCTGAGAGATCAACAGTTGAAGACTGGTACCGGTTATATGAATTATTCCCAACATATTCCTTGTTCGAACAATTGTGTCGCTTATAGTGGTTAATTTCACGTTAATGTTTGAATTTGTCTTTTGCCTGTTAAAATATTTCCTTTGGCAAAACATGTTTTAAAAAAGAAACCTTTATTACAAGGATTTTGTCAGAAAAACGCGACTTAAAAAAATCCTTGAACAACATGACAAGTATGATTCAGTTTTATACGTTACCGGTAAATGACTCGATTTGATAAAATGAAAAACTAAAATATGTATTTTCATATACAAACTTTAATGGGATTTATATGATGCCAAATATTGTAAATAAGAATCTACAATGATAAAATCTGCATAGTACTAAGGTGGGAAATTGTTTCCCATTTCTTTTTAAGCCATCATTGACGGATTTATGAGATGGGTGTACAAAGACTATCAGAAAAATAAAAAAATACATTAATGTCCGATGGTGAATATCCTCTCTACTGAAACAAATGTAGAGGAAGATATCATTCTTATATTCCCTTCGAAAAGTGGTTCCCGGCCCCGTAATCTAGACGCTAATGGACGTGTTTACCATGTTAAATCCCCTTATATATATATGTATATAAATATATATATATATATATATATATATATATATATATATATATATATATATATATATATATATATATATATATATATATATATATATATATATATAAAGATGGAACGTCGACGTGACGAGCGTTTTTAGGTTCTAAGAATGATCCCCACTATAGTCTGTCCCACCAAGATACTGTAAGCACTTTTCGCATAATATCTCAAAATATATCAATACCTTGGCCTTCAACCTAGTTCCGATGGATAGATCATTTTTTTTCCAACCTTCCTCTGTTTATCCGAACCCTCGAGGTCAACCAGTGTATACACACGGCGGCAAATTCAAAGTCAACGGGGATTTAACATTGCCAAAATGGCTGCCACTTCGGAAGGGGATCATATATTATTTTTTACTTATTCGTTACTTTCCGGAGCCTTCCGTCAGTGACGTCAGTGACGTCACCGACGTTTAACGCAGCGTACGTTGTCGTTATTTACGCATGCGTTTACTTTCAACAGACGATATCCGTTTTTTTGTACTTGTATTTATATACATACTTTTTATTTTATACAACTTTATACATAATTCTGATTATCCAACAATGCCGAGACAGAAAAAGAAGAGCCGGCAAGTGGCAAAATCATTGAAGATATTGACGAAAACTATCAGTCGACAGTTTTTATCACTGTCGGTTGCAACTATGGCTGAGCTATATTCCTTAGGTCTCCAATTATTTAATCAAGTCATGAAAAAAATGAAATCATATAAATCCTAATTAGTTTTTGGCGGCATTGTTAAAAGATCCGTATTAACTATCTCAATCGCTGTAACAAAAAGGTCTACTTTACCTCACGAGAACACGGGGGCAGTCCTCGGAGCAACACCTATAACGCACCATACGTCTGTATAAATCCAATACATTATAGTTATTCATATTTTAAGTGGTATATCCGAACAGAATTACAATCGTTAGGCCTTTCAACTGCCGCTAGGGGTCGGTTTTATGAACGATAACTCACTGTTGAAACATGTTGAGAGTAGGCTGTCTACACGCAAGGCAGTTTTTAGCATTTCCCAAGTGTTTCTTTGCTCTCAGTAGAATCCAGTGAATTTAAAATGTAGCACAAATGTTAAAACTTTTTACTGTATAGTTGCGGACACTATTTCACTTCATATAATTAAAAGTTTTAATTAAAATAAAAAGTGAAATCTACCCTCCTTCTTAGTTCGAACCTAATTAAATTTTTATACTCGGTCGTTCCCCTTCGTGCATAGTAACACAAGTAAGATGATCAATTGCTGCATTTACTTTTAAAAATATATATATTTATATAGGAAGCGAAAAAGCGCGAAATCAAAAAACATGGCATGAACTTTTCTTCTTCATAATAATCGTCAAAGAGAGCTAAATATATTGAATATAGTCTGTTCCCCATCTATTTGACCCTGTTATTTCAGGTAGAGTGAAGGCATTCTCTTTCTCATGGTCAACACTTTTGTGTACAAAACAATGTAAGGAACCCTTTTGTGTACATAACAATACCAATGCTGAAGCAGCCTATATGCCATTCCTATAAACGATAAACTCATAAATGGGCATTAAGTTGATCATTTTTCACACCTGAGTTACCTATCCTTAAAACACAACATCGGAAAAGTCAATTATAAATAATTAAACTTTTTTATGATGTAATTAAATGTATGCATAAGTTATTATCTTTTTTGATAATTTCATGTACCTATAAATCTATCTATGTAATGTTTTTTACCATATGTGCAACTTGAAAAATTAGTTGAAAGGCCTACAATCTTTCAAAGCACTTCACACACTGAAAATGTCCCAATTTATCAATAGGTGCAATAACTTGGCCAAGTTTTCAAGTTGTCTGCATGAACATTGCGTCAAAGAACGACCTTGCCCTTTGGTATGGGTGACAGGTCTATTCAACCCCGCATAAATTTTAACCGTCCTATTAACATTGTCAATTAGAGAATTATGTATTAAACAAAAGAAAAGAAATCTAAATCCAGTTATGATTTTATTCTTGGCTAAAGATAATACGTATCCTTTAGAAACCTTACTTTAATATATATTCAGAATGAAGATTTTATGAATAGAATAAATTAAACACACCACATTTTTTAAGTAAACAAGAAAGATAACTCTTACACGAGAAAATGTAATTAATTAGTTTCCAAGAGTTATTTCCCATAATTAACTGCCCATACACAGGTCAAACGCCAAATTCATGTAAGAACTAATTCATAATATGATTACTTATAATAGTATGTCCAACAGTTTTTACAAGATATGGTATTTGTAACAACAACAAAAATATCTTCATCAATTTATATAGAGTGAAACCCTGAATATAGTGAAGCATGAGTTGCAAACCATGCATGTTAGTTAAAATTAAAATCATGTTAATATCAAGAATATGAGCCTTTCACAACTTCTATAATTAATCAGATGACTATCTGACAGATGAGAATTTAATTTTTCCTAAATATTATCATGTACCAGCGAGAGGTACCTATATCATAAATCAATGTTTTAAATGCATGGAAGAAGTTAATATTGGACAATTATGATATATGAAATTACACCCGAATAAGAATGCAGTATAAAAAAATAAATATTTTGAAATCAGGACAAAATTCTATAGGGACAAGTGTTCATTTGCGACACATTTGAGGTTACGGTTATGAAAAACAAAGTTCAGTAAGCAACAATATATATTTGTACATTTTTTCTTGGATAATTGTCAAAATTTTTGTCTCAAATGAACATTTTTCTCTGGAGAATTTGTTTCGGGTTTCAAAACTATTAAAGAGTCAGTGTTGCAGATACATAACTGCAATAGCTTAAACAATTAATCTTCCAGGTTAAATGTGACCAAAGGACATTGACTTAGAAATCACACAATTTACAGATAAACTTGATTATTTGGAATATTGATATATAATGGATATGTTGAAATTCATGGGCAGTCCAGACATCAGTCATCTTCTGTTATATTAATGTGCCCTAGTTATTTTGAATCATCATATATCTCAAAGTTGATTGAGTAATATTATTATTGTAAAATTTTTTATTCCAATTACAAATATAATTATATTCATAGCATTTGTAGACACTTCTTTCTTCTGTGTATATAACTATAAGCTAGTAAAACAACAACAGCTGCAAAAAAAAAAAAACAGATTAAATAAACAACTTACGTTTTTAAACACTGGCGAGCTTGCATCATCATGCATCATGTCAACATCCATTATCAACAAGTTGTACTTCGTTAGATTCGGACTATTTTCTCGCAGTTTATAATTAAATTTTGTAAATGCTGTTAAAATTTATTTTATTTCAAAGTAAAAGTTATTTTATCAATAAAAGCAATTTAAATTATTTCCTTTAATTTTAACGATTTTTTGGAAATTTACTTTGCAAAGAACGACTACTCCCTTCGAAAAGTGGTTCCCGGCCCCGTAATCTAGACGCTAATGGACGAGTTTACCATGTTAAATCCCCTTAGACTTTGAATTTGCCGCCGTGTGTATACACTGGTTGACCTCGAGGGTTCGGATAAACGGAGGAAGGTTGGGAAAAAAATGATCTATCGATCGGAACTGGGTTGAAGGCCAACGTATTTATATATTTTGAGATATTATGCGTAAAGTGCTTACAGTAACTTGGTGAGACAGACTATAGTTATCTGATCGAAGAGGCGTATTTAATATCAACAAAATTGATGATAAACTAAAAGATTAGAAACCGGACGTTTTTAAATGCAGTTAGGTACTTTTAGGGTTATCCTAATGAGGTTTTGAATTTTCTTTATTTTCAAGGAATTTGTTGCAGAAAACCAGTATGCTTGATCAGTATATCCAAAGGAAAATGTTGTTTGGAAAGATACATAACACAAATATGCGTGTAAAAGTATATTATTTTGTCGCATGCAAAACTCACATACAGTGGCAACTAGACCCAACCTGACACAAAACAGGTCTTAGAAAGCAGTTCCAGCAGTCCCCGTTGGGCGGGTTTTATTTTGTTTAATAGGCGGAGGTTACTCATAAATGAGATGAAAAATAAACAATGTAACTGATTGAAGTTGAATTGATAATGCAGTGAGAAGTATTCTGAGAAGTATTTACAAAATATTAACAATTCGTATGCGACACTCATCACAGTACAAACAAATTTAAAAATATAATCATTTAGGAAAAACTCGTTCGCACCCATTATAACACCTACAGGTGACTGACTGCCACATCACGTGACAAGTCTTAATATAAAATCTAATAGTCTTCCATATGTACTTATTAACCATAATTAATAATTTTCCGATATAAATAATGTACTAAAAATGATCGCCGTCCTGATCACGAATTCATTTTTAACCACAAAAAAATCGATTAATCCATGGTGCATCTTAACTGTACTGCAATATTCAGATGCTCTATGATCAATTAATAATCAATTGATTTCAAATATTGAATTTTCTCATTTTTGAATAAAAAAATTATATTTTGTATCATTGGATTAATTTATGTCATATCATATATAAGTTCAGGTGCATAATAATTAGGATGAAGTTCAATTAAAGAAGAATGAATCAAAAATCAAGAAGTAATTTGCTTTTTATCTAATAATTTGAATTATCGACTATAAAAATTATAATCGATTATCTATAATTGGGAGACCTTTCGATTAGATAATCAATTTTATCGATTAAACGGTACATCACTAGAATCCACGAGTAATAATGATTAATTATGGGGTAATAGTATCGGTACCATGTCCCTTTACCAACTACAGAAGTTTATGAAATTGACTTTGTCTCGTTTTCAACTTATGTTACCTAGGAGTTAATTCATTTGGCTACAAATACTGCTGAGAAATTACTACAGGCACATGTTTTCACACAAGGAGCAGATAGGGCTAGTAGTAGAATAAATAAATAAATCATTATCTCTGTTCATTTTTACAGGGGTACATGTATTCATACCCAGGTTTTCAACAGAGTACATCAAAACATTACTGTATCCAGATGGTGTTCATCTATCTGGTATTGCTCAATCTGCTGTTTTTCTCAATACCATTCAGGGTGGCATATTCTGAATAATTTGTCAAAGCAACGCTACCCAACATTGCGTTTTTAAATCAGTTTAATAATGCACTAGCTATTGTAAATGTTATAACACTTAAATTGAAAAAAGCATATAAAATTGTTCATAGCCACAATTGAAACATTGTGAATACATGTAGCTGCTAACATAACCGACATGTACTTCTGAAAATTTTGAATTTGATAGTTCTTTTCGAATATAACTATTTTTATGATGCGAAGTATTGTAATCGGCATTTGAAATCCAAACAAGCTATAGAGAAAATATGAAAAGTTCCTCCATAACGTTCTACGTCATAAAAATAAGATCTTGAGAAACCATATACAGATGTACGCCAGACAAGACTGCCGCTCGAGGGCGTAGATCCACACCTCGAGCTACATATGTACACAACTTTAATGCGCAGAAAGGTTAGACTGTAAAATGACTTATTGATGTAAATGCAAAAATCAGAGATTGGAAAACTGAATTATATGCAAACACAATTCCATAAATACACTGTAAAGATGCGGAAATCTATCTTAAAATTTCATCTGATATCGAAGAATCAAACTTAAAAAATCAACATTCGAAGAACATAATATTCTCGTGAATATTGGATTCTGAACCTTTTTGTGGAACATGAATACGAAGATGTAGTTTATTGGTGTATTGATTCATTGTTGATTAACGTCCCATTAGAGAATTTTTAACTCTTATGAGGATTTCATTTAAAGAACGCAGCTTATTTCAACTTATGTTACGAACCGCAAAGTTGTGTTATATCGGATAACATCAGTTGGAATACAGTAAGCTTCACTCTTTATAATTTAATTTCAGTGCAGACAATCAGAAAATTTTTCCACAAAAAAGCTTCAAATTCCACAAATTTTAAAAGTAAGGTCAAGCGGAGTAATACTTAATGACGTAACTCATTGTGACGTAGGCAACTTATGTTATACGAAATGGATTAAATCTTTTACACAATCAAATGACGTGTTACAACTAAAATTAATCATATACTTGTGAAGGGCTTCAAAATCTGTCCGTTACTCAGCACATTTAGCAGTGTGGGTTTTTATCATACCAATGACTGTCGTGACACGGGGCTTTGAATTTTTAAAGTCTCATCCGAAGGATCTGGAACTTCAAAGTTAGCATTAGGAAGGATCAGATACTACTTATTTTTTCTCGACTTAAGGTATCCGATCCATATTAGCCTCAGATTCAATGGAATTGAATGCATAATACATGCAGATGTGTATGGGCTGAATAATCAGTGTAGTTAGAACTAATTTTCATCTTTTAGTATAAGAATGTAAGAGTGGGACATGCCCTAATTTATTACCTTTTCCTGCCCTTGACGAGTTATCTCCCTTTGATTTTACTAAAAAAAACAACAATTAATTAAAAAAAATCTGCCTGGTAAAAATTTTTTTCTAATTGTTTTTCTATTCCCAAAGATTATATACATCTTTCCAGCACAGCATTTTTTGATATTTGAAGTACTTATTTTTTTATCTTAAAAAACATACTTCCTTCCATAGACTTCAATGCAATCTTCAATAATTTATTTCTGCTTAGGTAATAAAATTTTTGAAAATTTCTCTTGGGAAATCCCTTTCTACTCTAAAATGCTTTAAAATAATATCAGGATATTTTACAAACAATTGATATTTAAAGTTAGAAATTTTGGTCCTAATATTGGTCGGATACCTTGAGTCAGACGGGCCGAGATTAGAACTCACGACCTCCTGATCACGGAGCGAGCGCTCTACCGACTGAGCTATCTTTATTGATGAAATGTCTTTTAGTATTGTTATCAAGAAGGATTTTGAATTTTGTTCGTCTTTTAATCATTTCTTTGTTTTCTTTCCTTGCCTAAGACTTTTTTGTTGATCGAACAGTACTTGTATCTTAAGTTTATACTCAGATGCAAGTTAACAGGGACGTACTATATGAATAAAATTGAAAGATATGTTTCAAAATGATATTTGTAAATTTGATATTTCTGTAAAATTTAACAATGCTTCTGGTTTTAAAATTATTTCTTTTCTCATAAAATTTTATTTAATAAAATTTTAAACATTAGTTTCCACTCAAAATTTATTATTAGGGAAATGTTTTACATGAAACAACTTAGTTAAAATAACATTTTCTCCATTAAGATTTGGTTTAGGCCAAGTGCTCGACATTTACCAAAAAAGTTCTGTAAACCTGTGATTAATCGTGACACCTTTTTTTCGCGATTCTTAAGATTGGACACCATCCGTGACTACTGGTTTTCGAGAACAAGACAATGTTGTACACAAATTCATAAAAGAATGATTGATTCGTGTCGAGAAATATTCGCGAGTAAACGCAGGTCGGAAAACTTGCGGATATTTCTCGCTGGCAATTTAAATTTGATTAACAGTCTAATTCATTACAAAAGTCATCTATTTGTTAATATTTAATAAAAATCAATTTCTCTCATATATTACACTTGAAGCATACAGAAATGTTACAATGCTTGTAATTCATAATGGATTTTACATCGCCCTTTTTTCATGAGATGTACACCCAGGGTAAAGAGGACTCTTTAAACGCACCAAACATAAATATGCCCTACTTGCATGAAAGCTTTGTGAAGTTAAGAAGGCTGGATGGTCGTTGCCATTTTCAGACAAAATTGATCCCCATTAGAAGAAGAGCTCCATATAAAGATATGCAAAAATGATCAAATTCTAAAACTAAAATGTATGAAATTTTTATTTGCCAAATGATAGTTGAAAGATTAAGATATCATATGTAAAAAATTAAGAAGTATCTGAAGGTTAATCTGTTGACCCCAGCCTCCTTAATCATTATTTAAAACTGGTGTGTTGCAAGGAAAGCTCATATGGTCTGTCTTCTTAATTCATTAAAGATATAAATAAATCTAAGAATGGTCACCTTCTTTTTTTTATAATTATCATGATAATTTATATATTTTCCTGCAATGACAAATGGCATCAATGGATAGTCCAGACCATATAAAATGATAAAGAAAATACGTTTCCCTTGCCCTCAAAAGTACAATTTAATTGAAATAATTCAAAATAAATACTAGTATTAATAATTCTATTCATACATGTTTTCAAAAATCCAACAGAAGTTTTAGTCTGACTTTACTGCAATTCTCATTCTAAGCGATCTATTGTTGAATATAAACCCGACGTATTTCCATAGTATTAAGATGAAATTTCAAAGTATACTCGCAAAAGCTCATAAATATGTTCATAAACATGAATATGAATGATAATTATCAATATGCCACCTCTTAAAATTCAAGTCATAAATTAAACTAAACTGCCTGGGGTATTTTTTGCAAAGTACCTCGAATGTCAAGGTTTAGAGGACTGTAATGCTAATATCTTTCATAATGTCTTATGATAAATAGTGCACATGCTAATAGCGTACACTTACATGTATATATCTAAAATATCTTGTATATTGACACTAAGAACTATTTTTAAAGTACGTCAAAGTTCAAGATCATGGGATAAGTCAAGAACTATGGCAATTTACACAATCCATAGTACCAAGCAGTTTATGTGCAAAATCTCATATTTATTCTTCTTACAGTTCTCAAGATGTAGGGTGTGACGAACGAACAAACAGACGAACGAACAGACAGACTAACAAACGCCGGGTAAATCCCGCTTTTCTCTACAGGCGACAAAAATGCTAATACTGAAAATCACTTTTTATTCGCGAGAACTTTATTTTCGCGTAATTACGCGAGACGGTATGCTCGCAAAACTTACATTCTCACGTACAATAGAATACCTTAAGATTATATAGAGCAATGACCACGATTCGTGAAAATTTTGTCTCGCTAATAAAGAGTCAATGACTTTCTCGCCAAAATAAGGTGCCGCAAAAATTTAAGTGATCTACAGTATGAGAATCGTAAAACCATAAGTACACATACATTATATATACATTAAACATTATACACATACATTTATATGCATGAAAAACAAGTATTCATTCATTAACTATTATACTTAAAGAAGAGGGAATCATATACATGAAAGAAAAATAAATAAGAAAGAATGTTTAAATGTTTATTATAAATCAATATTTGTCTACCGGTACATTTGCTCAAGAAAAAAAAATGAAGATTGTAGGAGGTCTTTTTTATGAAGAAGATACAAAAGATTATTTGTACAAGACTTCAATTTCGTAAACATTTACATTTCTTAGCTTTCTTTGAAAACAAGAAATATACAAAAGGATTTGAACTATAACTTATCAAAATTAGAATGGAAGCAGAGGTTACAATTCTTCCGGTGATTGGAACATTACAAAAATACAGGATATTAAGTATGACACCTGGGAAATTAGCCACAATCGAAATGATGATAATGGCTGCCAACATAGCAGACATCTTTTTCTGAAAAGATACTACAGACTTTGAGAGACCTTTTCGAATGTTTATAATATTTACGATATGAAGTATTGCAATTGGTATTAGGGATCCAAAACCTGAAAAAATCAAAAAGGAAAGTTCAACAAAAGCACTGAACGACCGCGACAAAAGATTTACATAAAACAAATACAGATGCACGCTGTACAAGATCGCCATTATGAGGGAAAATATCCAAACCCCGAGTGAAATGTACACCACCTTAGCATACGTAAAGGTGAGGCTATAAAAAGGTTTACTGATGTAGATGTAACGGATAATGGCGATGGTCAGAAGGTGGTAATTTGATGCTAAAGTTGTAAATGCCGTGAGCCCATAAAAATACTGAAATGACGCAACCCAAGGAAATTTGTTTTGAAATATGCTGAAATATCTCAGAATGAGGGCGAAGAAGTCGGCAACGGTGGAGCAAAATATTCCGGTATAAGTTGGTATTTCAAGCTTTTTCTGAAAGATAAAGAGAAATATGATTGCAAGGTCTCCTATGGCTCCTACAATAGAGAAGCTAGAAGCTATGATAAAGAATATCTCGTCTAAGGATTGTTCATCTATGTTATTCCCATCAGGTGCTTTGGTGAAAGTCTGATTTGTACGGTTGTACCATTTAGGATGAATGGTTGAAGAGTTATTTGTCAAGTCATTCCACATTGAATCCATATTTGAAGTCAGTTTCTCCCGAGTGTTGTTCATAAACGCTTCAATTTCTCTCTTTTCTTGGTTAGACCTTTATCTGAAAACAATATCTTTCCAAATTACACTAAGTCTATAAAGCTATTCATAATTATTATGCTTCCTTTGTGTTTTTTATCCATAGTCAATATTCATCTCTTTTGCGGATAGCAAACAAGATGAAGTATCACACATTGAAAGCATACAATGCTGAAATAGTTCATGGTTGTCCTTTCTACAGAAAAGAGAAGAAATTCGATCTCACAATCGTCGTCTAATGTGCCGCTGAGTACGCCACACACACATACACCCTCTCTCACACACATACACACCCTCCCTCTCCGCCTCTCACACACACATCCACATCCTCACGCACACACATTTGATTTTGACACGTACAGCATGTATCAAAACCTCTCTATTTCAGCACAGTACATGAAAATAAAACATTATTACATGTATGTAAAAACTAGATATTATTCTTTTTAAATCGAGTTGAAGGTAAATATTTTTTTAGTCTTAAAGATTATAAATGGAAATTAAACACAAGAAACGTCAACCTGAACATTCTGCAAAATATTGGGTTTTTTTCTTTGTTTTTCTTATTTACAAATTTCTATATAAAAAAAAATAATAACCTCAAGGTTGATGGAAACAAATGTATCTTAATGTTCAATTTTAAATAAAAATAGCACCAACATGTGTCCTTTCCTGATTAATGACGTTACGATCTCCAACGCAATGTCTCTTACAAAATGTGTTCCTTTTATACCCAACAAAGCAACGTAGGTTAAAATTGTCGAATATTTAAGTCATTAATTATAGGTATTGGTTCATTATACTTCTACTGAATCTGATTAATTCTGAAAGAGAAAATTGACTAGAATTTCTCTATATAACACTTTTCAATGCTTTTATAATGACTTGATGATAAAAATTACACAGCATAATTCGTTTTTAGCGAGATTCAGGGGATCAAAGAAAGAACTTCGTTATAACCGTAATTCGTTAAATATGAATAGCGAATTCGTATGAAATTCTAGTAGCATTTTGTTATCAAACAGTCAGTTAGCCTAAGAATAATGGAAAAAAAACTCAAACCTTCTGAATAAATGAATTGTTTTTGTTGTAAGCATTTGATCAGTTTATTATCTAAATTTTGTACATTTATATTTATTGAAAGAGCCATAGCGCATTAATTTGATACATGTACATTTGTAGTAATTTTCGCCTACTCTAGTAGTGATTTTTTAAATACATTGTTTAACCAAACTTTTGTCATACAATGTTAGTTTATACATGCCTTAAAGCAAATCACACAAAAATAATATTTAAATATTATTAGTTTCCTCATATATAGGAGTATATACTAAATACTGAGGTATCCCCCCTCAACAATGACAAACTGTAGCCAAAGACCACCCTGAATAATTTTATTTGGATATGACTGCATTTCATTACATTTAGATAATTTTGGTTAAAGGGGCCTTCATATTGAAAATGTTGAAAATATGTATCTAATTTTTCTTCGTAGTAGTATGAATACTGGATTTTAAATATAGTGATCGTGAGTTCGAGTCTCACTGTTTTCCCTACATATTTATGCTTTTCATTTTTTTTTTTTTTTGCATCTTTCCAATGTTTTTCTTTATTATGTTTTATAAGGTAAATGATGCAAGAGATATATAATACAGCATTACACCTTGAAAGTATCTCAGGAAATTAGCAATAACAATCCGATTCTTACACTTGACTTCTGATACCCCTCAAACAATAAATCACGTAATAATCATCGTGGACCGGAAGACGCTGACATTAAAACAGCGATTAAGAGATGAAGACAAAGAATGTGTTTTGATACAAGCAAGTAGAGATTGACCATACGCACATTTATCCCAGAAAGTAATATATTTGAATTCCATGCAAATATTACTAACAAATAATTGATTATGCGATGGGTTCTTAGTCAAGGACCCCATTCTGTATGCGATATTCGCAAATATAAAATTACCAATGAAACTGGGGTATAAGAATTAATAAAATACTGGCATATTCTTAGAATTAAAAGAATTGCAAGACAATCCATCCAAAATAAACTATTGTGTTATTCAACCCAATATAAACCTGAGTGATATGCTTTTCTCCTTGCTAATTTCTTAACCTTTATAACAAATGTGCAAATAGGCTCCTGATGATGGCGGATTTGCAGCTAATTAATATACTATATTTACATTCAGTGTGATTTTCTTTATGAAATTCATTAGAAATCCACGACGTTCAGATTACTATAACACACGCGAAACCTTGTCACCGCGCGTTAGAATACATAGTAGGAACTATATGCAATTTCAATACTCTAGGAACACCAAAAATGTAAAATGTTTTACTTCAATTTAATGAAAAACTATAACCCTGAAGAATTAACGTAAAAATTAACGCAACGTGCGTTAAGAATGACGTTGTCACTTTTTTCCTCGCAATCTTTGTTTGCGTAAGTTAACTTTGCAACGTCATTTAACGTCATTTGACGTCACAAACGGCTCTTACATCTATTAACCACGGCAGTTTTGAAAGGCGCTAAATTCACATTAAAGATTAATGAAATAAGCAATTATGAAGAACAAAAATTAGAGAATGTAAATATAAGCATTGCGCGGTATTCAATTTGTCGGCACGGCCAGGTGTGTTATAGGAGCGAAGACATCCAAAATATGAATTCAGTGCTTAAATAAAAATTATAAACCTCGTATATATCAAACCGCCGAAACACTAGATTAGTGTCGAGTCAAGTGATTTGAGGTACGTGACTGATGGTAGCCACTTTCTTTGAAAATGTTACAGGTTAAAGTTCAGAAACATACTTTAATTGATATATCCCACGTGTTCTTTACGAAGGAACCATTATCTTTTATTTATTGCGTTCAGTTTATCAAACGTCAAGTAGAAGGATGCTAATTATAATTTAAATAAAAGAATTGAACTGGTAAGTGAAGTTATAGTGACAAAATCTTTTATTCACTGTATATACCGCTTTAATTTTTTTGTCAACTTTTAAGAATTGTACAAGTACATTTTGTCTTTTCGCGAAGAAAACTTTTTATATTTTTGTACAATCATGTACAAATTTCAAACTAGATGCTGTCATGAGACAGTAATACCCGCACTATGGTGTTTGCCTCTAAATACACACTCCTTCATATTGGACTTTCCAAGGAAGAAGTCAAAATAATTCTATAATTATCACGGTACATTTATTCGTCAAATTGAACATAAAATTTTCAGGTGACCGTATGATCTATGAGCCTCATATATGTATTTTGAATACTTAATAATAATTCATATTTTGCCCATAATTTGGAACTTTTTAAATTTACTTTCTCAACGACATAAAATATTATTTTAGTACAAAGCGTTTTTGATGAATTTATCAAAATGTGCAAACTGATTTTAGTACTTGGTCAGGAAAAAAACCCATTGAAAATACAACCCGATTAATTTGTCAATGCCTATCTCTCTCTCTCTCTCCCCCTCCCCCCCACACACACACACATACACACTCTCACTCTCACATTTTTTAAAAATAGACCTAGATGGCAAAGTTATGTTAAAACATAGTTTATTATGATAGTTTGAAATTTGTTCTTGTACTAAACAGTTTTACGTGCGAACATCTTATTTTCTACATTCACATTGGGTTTGCGTCACCCATTATCATATTTATAGATATCTACTCTCGGCACTACTCGGCCGATTCATACTGGCAACGGAATCAGCAAAGGTTTGTCGAATGAGATTATTTAGCACATGTATGCTGAAGATGCAGTGTGGTCACTTAAAATCATTTGTGTTTTAATTGGATTATATGGATTATATTTCATGAATTCGTTGTCACGACCTATGACATTCGGTAAGTACAAGATTTAGTATAGATTGCATAAAGATAAATAAATGCAAATGGTTAGGTTGGAGTTCAAAAAGGGTCAAAGATCATCGCATGCCACAGTCGACAAATTTCACATTGTCAAGTTATCTCCCGTTGCGGACATTCAATATTATACAGGCGCAGATTTTTCAAAAAGGGGGGGGGGGTGTCACACTTCAGTCAAAAAAATCAGCCCAAGATTTCCTGAGAAGCAAATAAAATATTATAATAAAAACGATGATGGTGGAGTCCCTGTTTTCTTAGGGGCAGGATGTCCAAAGTCATTTTTATTCTTTAAAGTACATAGTCTTATTTAAATAACTGCTAATTCTAGGGGGGATGTCTGATCTCCCTAGCCACTGACTCCTTGTACCTGAAATGACAATTGATCTTATGACTCCATAATAGTAGAAAATTTTTTCATTTGACTATATATACATATTTTGTTTCCTATGTTTATGTATGTTTGTCTGTCCCCAGAAACTTTAAGGCTAATCAGAGAACTGGGAATAAAGGGAAAAAATATATAGTAAATCAGCATTTGTATAAAACATGTTGCATATATAAAAAAAAATATTTTGCGGGAAAACTATGTTTAAGTTAGACAACACTCTGAAAAAGTGGATATGTTCACATTTTTGAACATGCTCTCTGATGCACTCTATATATTTGTATTTTTTGCGAAAAGGAATTTCACGCTGAAGGATCCCGTAAAATGAGCAGCAAGGCCCTTTAGTTCATCGCTATTATACTTTGAAAAGCTTATAATTTTTCAAAACTATTCAACTCAAACATCTGTTTGATATTTTAGATATTTATAATCTAATTTCAGTCATAGAAATTAAAGATAAAGTGCCTGAATTTATTTTCATCTCAGGAGATTTTTTAGCATTCATTGTCATGGTCTTTTTGTTTTAGAAAATATGATTGAAAAATCAAAATATTATGTTGATTTTTTTTGGTCAATTTCATCCATGAGTATCAAATGAGTAGGGAGATATAGCAACATCAATAGGTGATAGCTGGATATTACTACATGTACACAAGTAAAGAAAGTTGACGATGGAAAAGTTGAGATCGTTTCGTTTTTTATCCAGTTAAGTTGTAAGTTGGTCTTATCGTTTATTGTCAATAAAACATCTTAATATGAAAAATTTGACAATCTCTGTGATGTCTATATTTCGAGTTCAGAAAAATGTATCAAACCAACATATGATTGAAAGTAAATATTTTTAATTAATAATACAT
Source organism: Saccostrea glomerata (assembly GCA_003671525.1). Classification (NCBI taxonomy): domain Eukaryota; kingdom Metazoa; phylum Mollusca; class Bivalvia; order Ostreida; family Ostreidae; genus Saccostrea; species Saccostrea glomerata. The sequence continues at coordinate 39,878 of PRKT01000328.1, forward strand.
AGTCGATAAATGTCAACTTTAAAGAGAAAATTTGGATAAACATCTACATGTATATAGATTTTAAGAAAAATATTTAAAACTGTTGACTTGGAAGAAAGTGGTACAAAAATTCTAAAATATTCTTCTCAAAAATCATTGATATAACTGATTTCGCGAGTGACATACCTTAAGTAAGTTTGTTGGTGTTTTCAAATTCTTGAACCTTGAACGTTGAAGAGCACACCAATTTCCCTGACGTTACTAGCTCTTTTGCGAGTTTAGTATATTTTAAATTTGTTTCTTTGCAGATTGCTTGTTCATCGTCCGATTCAAAGTATCCACCACTGAAATTTTCTCTTTCCTTTATATGCAAATGCAATGCTTATTTAATTTCTGACATTTGTCAATTGAAAAAATAAACAATATTTCTTCATGATTCGACGTCATCTATTTTTTATTTTTTCAATTAGCTCTCTCTGTTTTCTGAAATTGTTTTCTTTTTAACGAAGTAATATATTAAATTACACTTTTGCAACTGAAGTTATGTAATTCCTTCGACATATTGTCAAAAAAGATATGTTCAAAACAAAACAAATTACATAACCTTACTAAATTTGATCATTTTAATTTTGTTTCATTAAAGTTACTTTTATTAAAAAGACACCGTGACTCACAGAGGGGAAAATTGACAAACGTATAATTTTGCATGACCCGAGTTAATTTTGTTCAATTCATAAAAGTATTAGGTTTCAGAAAATTACAGAGTTCAGAACCTAAAAATCTATTTTTATGGAGAAAAATAAAAATGAAAATAATTTCTGTATGCCCGATAACGAAAATATAGCTTTAAGCTTCTTCCTCCCTATTGTACACGTGCACAGAAAATGTTTATAAGTAACCATAGTTACCATTGTACCCAGGTATGAATGTAAGTAGACCAAAAATTTTGATGCAATGTTTTTGAAAAGTTGTTAAAACATATTTTTAACCTTTACATGCTCCAGTTGACTGCCGTTTGCAAGCTGGAGAAAAGAAAGTCATGAATTTGATTTTAAAGAATTATTTATTAGATGATTTCATTAAAGAATATCACATTTCTTCATCAGCATTTGGCTTAGGGTTACATGTAATGCTTGGCGTTCTTCTACCAGTTTCGCAAGTTTTATGGTTGATACAATGACCTTGTCAGCAAATGCAAGTAATTATATAAGTCAAGTGCTGACTGATATTTTTTATACTCCTTATTATGCCATTATTTACACAATGATTTGAATTCAGATTTTTTTCCGTTTCCCCCGATATTTCAAGGATCGAGCACACGGCGAGTGTAACCAGTCGGCAGGGGATGTTTACTTCTCCATGGAACCTGATCCCGCCTCTAATGTTGTTAGAGATCATCTGTTCCAGATTTGCATTGTTTAAATGGACTTTGAGTTTGAATACTGTTCATTATCTCTGTATCTAATCTATGTAAACTTGAAGATTATTAGAAAAGAGCGCCAGTATGAGAATCCTGACACTAGAAGAACACGAAAGTTTTATGTATTATATGTAAATGACAATTCCTCTGAGTGATGATATTTTCCTTGAAACCGTTACACATCTTCTTATATTAACTGGAATATATTCAATTGGCAGTAACAATTAAGAAATTTTGAATATAAATTGAGATATACTCTACATGTCACTGGGACATCAACAAACTGATCTGATCTTTAATAGGTTTCCTTTGTTAAGTTTCCCTCCCAAAAACTTTGTTTTATAATTGCACAATGTTATTGATGATAGTTAAAATAAACTATTATATTAAAAAGAAGAAAAAAAATCATAAATGAAAAATCAAGAATAGAGTATATACATTATTTCTCAATATTTGTTCTCATTTGCATAACAATAGATATTTGAAAAATATAAAGATTGTTTTACGTGATAAAAATTGGAACAAGAAGATATCAAATCTGAAAACACTTACATATTACAAATCTGGATATTAATTGTTTTCTTAGCTGTCTTTGAAAACACGAAATATACAAAAGGATTTAAACTACAACTTATCATAAGGAGAATGGAAGCAGAAGTCAATATTTCATTGCTAATATTAATCTGATTAAGATACAGGATATTAACAATAAGAGCTGGGGTATTAGTCACCAACGATATGATGATTATGGTTGCCAACATTGCAGACATCGTTTTCTCGAAAGATACGATGGATTTTGAGATACCTTTTCCAATGTTTTTAATATTTACGAAATGTAGTACTGCTATAAGTATTAACGATCCTATGAACGAAAAACACAAAGTGGAAAGCTCAACAATAGCACTATGCGGCATTGACATTAAATTTTCATAAACCAAATTCAGATGCACGCTATACAAGATCTCCATTATGAGGGAACATATCCGAACCCCAAGTGACATGTAGACTACCTTAATGTATGTAAAGATGAGGCTGCAAAACGGCTTACTGATGTATATGTAACGGATAATCGCGATGATCAGAATGTGGTAATTAGTTGAGAAATTAACAATTGCCATGAGTCCATAAAAATACTGAAATGAAGTAACCCAGGGAAATCAATCTTGGGATGTGCTGAAATATCTCAGAATTAGGCTGAATAAATCAGCAACGGAAGAACAAAATATTCCTGTATATGTTGCAATTGGTATTTGAAGCTTTTTCTGAAAGATAAAGAGACAGATAATTGTTATGTTTCCGAAGGTTCCTGCAATACAGATGGTAGTTGCAACGATACAGGAGACCTCTGAAGATTGTTCATTTGTAATTTTCCCGCGCTGTTTTGAAAGTTTGATTTGTTCCTTTGTACCATTTAGAATGATTAGTTAAATATTGATTTTAAAAATCATTCCAGTCAGGATCCATGTTAAAAGTCAGTTTCTCCTAAGAGTTCAGCATAAACGCTTCAAGTTCTCTCTTTTCTTTGGTGGACCTTGATTTAAAAAAAGCATATTTTCTTTCCATTAAAGAACAGTCAGGTACAGTAAGTCGAAAGATTTTCATAAAAATTATGCTTTCTGTCGTTTTATTTTTTAAAACCCATGGTCAATATTCATTTTATTTTCGGATAGTAAACAAAGTAATTTTGCATCATTTACATGTATTGTAACTATACTGTGCTGAAATAGTTCTTGTTTGTCCTTTCTAGAGAAACTGCAAACACACCCGCCTGGAATCGAACTCACAATCTGGAACACCAATGCGCTACCGATTACGCCACACACAGAATTGCTTCAAACCCTGATCACTATTTCAGAATAGTACATTCAAATAATTACATTATTACATAAATACCAGTATATTTTTCTTTTGAAATAGAAATAAAGGTAAATATTTTCATAGTCTTAAATATGTACATCAATATAAAGTGACGCACTAAAAACGTCAGCTTGAAAATTGTGCGACAAATTCATTTTCTAGGAATTCTTATTTTTCCCCAATTTCCAAATTAATGTCTAAAAAATTACCTCTGATTTGATGTAAATAAATCTGTTAATATGACTGTCCTGATGTTCCATTTCAAATAAAATGCACCTTTTCCCTGATTGATGCAGTTACAATCTCCAGGTCATTGCCTCTGGCAGTAAAATGGCCCATTATCCCCAATAAAGCGACGTAGGCTGATGACATATACGTATTGATAACAGATGTACATGTTGGTCAATTACAGTAATGATGCCTATCATAGAATACTGAGACCGAATATTGACTGGAATTTCTATAAGTAATTTTTTATAAAAAGATAAATAGTTTAGGACCAGCATTTCTATATTTGAAAGGGTGTGAATCCCACTGTGGGACGTGGAGACCGGTCATTCGGATGAGACCGTATAAAACAAGGTCCCATATGCATGTCGTACTAGGTACTGGCACGAAAAATATCTCTCCGTGCCTAATGGCCCTGAGTGCCGAGTATAGGTCATAATTTGCAGCTCTCCACCGGCAACTGGTGGTGTCTCCAAACGATTGAAGAATTCTCGAGAGGGACGTTAAACATTATGCAATCAATTAATTAATCAATCAATATTTGAATTGCTTTGATGATAAGTTATTTTTTTAATAGCAAAAATGTTAAAAATAGAATTACTTATGTACATATGTACAAATTTTAATTATGAGACAGGCAATTGATTTTATATAGATAGTATGAAAATCTTTGTGGTTTTTTGTGACGTCCTTCGTACAATTCTAGCATTGTTTTATTTTAATCATATGAAGTTGAGATTCATTAAATTGATTCCCTGCAGTCGTTGATTCTAAACGTCCAGACAATTACAAAGTGAATAATTCAACAAATAATCACAATTATCAAGCGATATATTTTAATGAAAATAGAAAAAAGCATCAGTTTTATAAATATTACAACCTTTTTTATATTAACGTCTTTCTTTCCATACAACAAATGTTTCACTTGAATATCTGCCATGATTGGAAAAATTACACAGATAGAAGCTACACATACTATGAAATTACTAATTTTCGAGGGGTGTTAAATGTAATTTTCGTTGTTTTCATGGTACATGTGTATTATAGAGACCCCGAATTTATGTCTACCACGAAATGCTATTTTTCGCATATATTACTACTGAACAATTCTTCAACCATGGAACCAAATCCCTTTGAACCAATTTATTTTCCAAAAACCACGAAAATTTGTCCCCTCGAAAATAACTGATTTTACAGCACATCGTTTATTTCCTAAACAGATCTAGATAATAACTAAGAAAACGGCTGAAATTAATTCTTCGTTCCGTTTTGTACTTAAATTTCACGTTTCGCGCCATTGATTATTTTGAAAGAGTTTTCGAAAATATAAACATAAGTATGTTTTGAATAAATAAAATGTACTAACAAATGATATATAAAAACTATACATGGTACATGTATTCTTTTTGTTGAAATGTCACTATTTTGTCATTTGTCATAAAAACTCTATACAAACTTTAAATACCTTAGTTTTATATAAAACATAAGTCGTAGTTATTCAGCCACTAGGTTCTTTTGAAAATGCTTTATACTTCGCGTTGTATGTGTGTGTGTGTGTGTGTGTGTGTGGGAGAGGGTGTGTGTGTGTGTGTGAGTGCATGAAAGAGGGTGTGTGAGGGTGTGTATGTAGTTATACGTTTTTGTCTCGATATTTTAACAGAGTTTATTGCCCCTTCTTAAATCCAGTAAAGTTTGAGTCCACCTAGAGTAAGGCTAGTGATTGAATAATAAATAAAGTTCTAATTCTTTAATAAAATTTAACAAATGTATGAAAAATATCAAACAAAAAATAATAATCCCGGGAATGAGTTTGGCCAGCGAGAAAAAATTTAACTAAATTAGGAAAATAGAGATCAATAATCAAAATTAAGGAAGGGAAAAGAGAGCGAGGCGGCTCCTGATAATACCTTGATTCAAGGTTTGACTCGTAGAAGCACTAAAATGAATTACCCAATAGATAAATGTCTTAAATTAAATATATGGAGGTAACGAACTGTATTTTAGCTCAAAAGTCCATCAAACAATTTTAAAGAATTGGAGCAGAGCAAACACGGACCTTCAAAACATCAGAGGTGCTGCTAATTTGTATTGTTTAATAGACTTTTGAGCTTGAATACTGTTTGTTACCTCCATATTTTTCATGTGTTAACTAAAAGTACTCTGGAATTTTTGTGCATGAGGATCATAAGTAGCCCATGGAAGTAAGTACGAGCAAATAAATAGATCAACTTTAAGATTTCTTATTAAATTCTATATAAATAATTTACTCATCCCTCATTGTCCCATTTATTTTCTTGTTTTGGGGCAAAATAGCTTTATTTCTCGCTTTATTTGGTATTATATTATCTATGGGTCGTTGCATTATGCGTAGGTGACTGTAAAGGCCCTTGGGTCTCTTGTTTATTAATTGGATCCTAATGATCATGTTCATGCGGGATGTAATTGACTACATAACTACTAGTACCGTATATTGTGCCAATAGACATCGAAAGAGTAAATCTTTTTAAATTTATTTTTATTTCGGTTTCACAAACTGGAAAGCTCGGTTTCACAAACCAGGAAGCTTTGTAAAACATATATTTTATTTCAAAATAGAAAAAAAGAGTTTAAATATGTCTTACCTTTACCCTCTGGAGAGGAGAATTATACTGGTTTTCCTTGTGTATTTCACTTTTCTTACTTCATTATCGGAAGGTAAAGTAACTGTTTTGTTGACTCTAATAACCATAAAATATGTTTTTTATAACCATGCTACTGATTTGATTTGGGGTTATAGGACGGTGTCATTGTACTTTTCGTTACAAGTCTGACACGCTACATGTAAATTTTCACAAAACCGGAAATTTTTTATTTTACAGGAGTCGTTAGTATAGAATTAATTATAAAATATATATAAAGTTCTCTCTGAAAAGCCTTCCGTAGCCGGTACTACTTTGAGAATTAAAACAATGGAGATGGACAGACAAAGTATGGTTTTATGCCTTTATATAGTAGCTTCAAATGTTCTTTTTACTAATAGGTATGGAATTATGATAATCAAAACTCTTCTCCGGAAAATTCTCTAAGCAAAAGCTATTCTATGGTATTTTTAAAATCAAATAGAATTTGCAATTAAGAGATATCCAGTGTATCAGTTTCCATCTAATTTGGTGACACACTAACCACAACCCATATCAAGTAGCACTTTAAATCTTGTTTATGATATGACGCTTGAAAAAAAAATAATGTTGTGTTAAAATATTACTTTTAAAGTTAGAGTGGGTCATTGTTCCATGTTTTTGTTAAGCGATAGATGTATACATTTCCCCATGCTAAAGATATTTTAAAATGAATGGGGGCCTCTTATTTGGTTATATTATGTAATATGAGGTTGTCCTAGAGTTCCGTAAACAAGCGTTGTTTTGAACATGTTGCAACCAGGTATCATGAATTAATCAAACTTTACAGATTAATAAAGATATCAACAACTAATTTTCTTAACGTGAATCATTGCGTAATTACACAGATTTATCCTATTCAAATGCAATATTTAATTATTGATGCAAAAAGGCGGCAGTGCCAAATTCTAATATAAAAACAAATTGTATCTGAAATTTCCGAATCTCGCTAAAATCAATTACAATAAAAGATTAAAAGGGGTTCTGGTCACGTGTTGGAGTTATACACATGTAAAACAAGATATATTTGTGAAACACTGATGCATCCGCTTGGCTGCTCAAATGTAAGGTAATCTCCTAGGCCAAAGATCTATTGGTATCCAAATGAAGATCTTCTCACAAGAAATACACCTGTGAAATATGTCAACCCATGTTCTAATAAGGGTTCAAAAGTTATGATCAAAGTAAGCCAAACTTTTAGATTAAGATAAAAAAAATGTATACACCACAACTTATTTTGTCATAGTGAATATGCGTTTTAAGTACTAAAACCCTAGCACCAACTATTCAAAATTTGTGGTTATGTCAAAAGTTTGGAAATCTTTGGTAAAGTGGGTAAAACTCCAAAATCAAGGTCACGAGTTTAAATTTGATAATACCAAAATAAAGGTCTTGTCACAAGAAATACACTCGTGAAATATGTAAAAGCCATAGCCTCTAAAATATTATAGAGAAGTTTAAAGATTTTGCGGACAAACAAACAGATAGACAAACAGACAGACGAAACAAGAACTATATAACCCCATATTCGATTACGGGGGCATGAGAAAAGCTCCGAGATTTTCAAGAATTTTAATTCTAATTTTGTCCCTTCTGCGAAAGCGAGCGGACGTTAGATCTCATAATCATTCGTCTTTCCGTCCGTCAGTGTGCCACAAAAACTTTAAATTTGTTAGTAACTTATGAAAAAAAAAAGAAATCTATAGGACTTTAACATAAACACCAGTGAGACACATTCATGATGATGATGACACCAAGACACATGGGACAGCTTACATTGTTACGACAACACCAAAGTGTTTCTCAGCTGTTCGTGGGGTAATTGCAATAGATTGATAAAAGGAATAAACGCAGAGACTATGCAACTGAAATAAAACACTGTAAAATCTCAAATTTTGTGGGGGTTTAATTCAAATCAAATTCTCATGAACCACTACATTTTCCTCAAACCATGAAAATTTGACCCTTCAAAAGTGTGTAGTTTTATAGTATACACAAAGGCTAGTTTTCTATTTTCTGAATCGATCTCCAAAAAATATTTAATATGTGTTTACAATATAATTAAAACAATCCTCATTCTATATGTATGTACCGTAAGATATTATTGCACGTATGAATATGTCACGTAATGACCTACATATGACCTGTAAAAACTTTTTTATTCTCTGCATAGAAATATACCACAAATGTATACATGTACATTATTAGAAAAATAAAACTTTCTTTGTCCCTCAATATATATATATTTTGTTGATATAATCAAATGTCTTTTTACGCGTACACTTTGTGTCCCTAAAGTTATATCCTTCCTTCCCTCTTGTCACAATTAAATCACATTTCCTGCTAAAGAAGAGGGATAAAACTCACAAGCAAAACAATCTATAGTGTTACAAACATAAAAGGGACAAAACTTTTCATCTTTTTCAACTTTTTATCTCAATAATTATCAATTTTTTTCTTGATATTTCATCGAACATTAAAATAAAATTTACGTAAAATATCTTATATTTGCAAAAATATCACAAAGATTGAGATTATGTGCCTATGAAATATTATACGCACAATAGAAATGGCAAAAAGGAGTCATTTTTCATTATATACATGTGACACTAATTATCGATCTGAAACATACGGAGATGACAAACAGTATTCAAGATCAAAAGTCCATAAAGTATATAAGTGGTCTTCTCTCATTTTAAAAGAAAAATAAATAATCAAAGCTTGCAATAAAGAATATATTTTTGATTACGAAAGTGAGTTAAGGCTAAATATGGATATTTCTATGCAAATGAGCGAATAAAAATTCATAAATTGTATATTTTGTGACATATCAAATTGATTCTCTTATATATACTTAGTAGCCACATTTTATTAATGCAAGTGCACATTATGACGTCATATTATGACGTCACTGTTCTCTTCCATTCAAGGTAATAAATCAAATCAACAAAATCACGTCGGCGCAAGGGCATATCCTATCTAATTTAAAATAAACAATGTATAATATTAAGGAGAATATTCTTTAAATTAATAAAATTGCTGCACAAATCCTGTGCACTTTCACAATCGATAAAAAATTTAGGAAACTTACACTGGACTGTGAATTTTTACCCTGTTTAAACTTAAAACTGCACGAATTGTAACTAAACAATTGCAGTGCCGACATTTGCGCAGCAATATCTTAAATCCTTTGAATATCCTGCGTCTTTTTATACCTTGTTTCTGTTAAACAAAGTAAGGTATGCCATTGTGCCGAGGCGATTTTGTTGATGTTTCTTATAAACTTGTGTAGTAGAGGTCGATGACGTCAAAATATGACGTCATAATGTGTACTGGTTATCGCATGTCGTGGGTACAAAGAATGTATTAGAAAACAAGTCTTAACATTTTCTGTGCGGTTGGTAGAGCAATTATGGAATTTAATTAGATATTTTGCATAGAAACCTCCATTTGTAGCCTTAACTCACTTGCGTACCAAAAATATGGAGCAAAAACCCATAATACCTTAATAAAATTTGATGAAAAAAAACTGGCGTCTTTTTGAGAAATACTTGAAGTCCATTAAGTAAAGGGTCATTTTACAAACATGATTTATATACTCAGAAATTGCGTAGTCTAGTGGTAAGCGTGATAGTCTTGCAAACGAAGACTACATTATTTTTAGCATAAGAATAAATTTTGTTGTGATAAATTTTCTGGGAAAAGTTTTGGTTATCACAAATATATTGTTCAAGAAATATTTTGGTTTGCTTAGTGTCGTTTATGTACTGATTAATGGCAATGATCTCCATCAAAATATTCAGTGGAAGGAAATACCGTATGTATACTTAAAATAGCGGGCTTCATATTTTTGCGACTTTGGCGGGAACGATAATGAATACTGCTAAGGAATCATTCATAAATAGAATATACGGACCAAAAGTTTGTAACGCTAGTTCATACTACGCCAACAACTCCTAATCCATTGATAGCACTGATAAATTTTGAATATGCCAAATTATGTACATGTACAAAAAAAATAAAAATAAAATAAAAGCTTCTATCATATTAACAATTTTCTCTGGTTTAAATTCCGCTAAATACAAGTATATAGAATCGAAGATATGCTTTTTAGAATTTTTTTTCCATGCTTCGTAAAATTCTACATATCCATATTTAATTGAATGAAATTTCATTTTCAATATTAATGATTTAAAAAATCTAAGAATTTTATACATGTCTTGTAAATAAAGTAATAAATTGTACATGTAAAATGCAATTTAATATTTGAATAAAATATATACTCGTATTTATAAAAGGACGTATTTTTGAAACACTGATGACCATGTTTGGCAGTTAATTGCAAGCGTTGAAGCTCCACAAATGCAAATCAAACTCCACGATCAAGGTAAAAAGTCAAATTTGGTGTTAGCCGAAGAAAAGTCTTGCTTAAGTAAGTAATCGGTGGATTATGAAAACCGGTTTCTTGATGTTCAAAAGTTAGGGCTCAAGTTTAAGTTTTTGAAAAGTGGGTGAAACTCTAAGTTTAAAGTCAAATTTGGTGATACAAAAAAGGTTTTGTAACAAGGAATATACTTTGATTAATTGGGCTTAAAAATTAGTTATAATTCGTTATAATCAATGTAAGAATTTGTTTTTACGAATTTTTGAATTGGTTATAACGAATTCAACAAATCTGTAATAACAGATTAAATTCGTAATAACGAATTCAATAAATCTGTTATAACAAATTAAATTCGTTTAAACGAATTCTAAAAATCGTTTTAATGAATTCAATAATATTTTTTGATAGGTCCTAAATGGGCTTCCGTATAAAAGTTTTATAATTTTGGTAAAAGTGGGCCAAACTCCAAGGTCAAGAGGTCAAATATGATGATACCCAAAGAAAGGTTTTGTCACAAGGAGTACAGAATAAAAAAGATTATGACCCCACCCATTCAAAACTTATGGAGAAGGTTAAACTTGTTAAAGTTTTTGCAGATAAACAGACTGTCAGACAGATAGATAGATAGACGGACAGGGCAAAAACTATATACCGAGGATAAAGGGGGCATTATATAAAAATGACATTGAATGTAAATGCAATTTAATATCTAATGAATTAGTCTTCCATTTGTACAACAGATCTTTTCTTATTATGTTTCTTGTTTATAGCCTACATATACCTGACAGTTTCTCCCTCTGACCAGGTTGAGGTGAATCAGAACGTGACAATTCAATGTAACTTTGACAACAATCCACTGGCAGCAGCTTTTTACTCTACTGCAAGCAATAACACTTTCTGCAATCTAACATCAGATTCATCAGGATCAAACTGTAAAGCCAGTTTTTGTTCTCTAAATTACTATACAACCTGTCCGAATGATACAACATATCGTGTGGTTTATCCTGTTCCCAGGACATGGAATGGAGAAGGAGTTTATTGCAAGAGATTATTCTCAGACGAGAGAAGTAATCAAGTCAATTTCAATGTTAAAGGTTTGTTATATCTATCATTCAGTTACGTTCCTGTTATTTATTTTATCAAACTACTTGCATTTGATTTTGGATTTCCGGTAGGAACGAGCATATCATTCATATTGACTCTCTGTTAGTATGCAAATTGCTTTTTACATTTAAGCTATCATGCGCATATTTGCATTTTATTTCGTAATAGAAATGTAAGGATTGTGGTGGTATTATAATTCTTTCTTCTTGTAGTATTGCAAATGTTTAGACCTTCTTTCCAAATAAAATATTTATTTGAGTGTGAGAATAATTGCTGTTTAGATAAAAGTTAATCCTTACGATTAGGATATCCAGTACAAGTTTTTTGTTGTAAGTTATAGATTTTATTTTTACAGAAGATACAAGAAATATTTTTATTCAGAAATGAGAGGCACGAGTGAAATTGTAAATAAATCCATTACTGTATATTTTACTGTCTTTAAAAAAATATATAAATATATATACTTTGTCGTATTGACTACAAAGATTATTTTAAAATAAAAATTTTGCCATTACTCTAATTTTTATGGAAACGGGAGTATCATTTTGTGAGATCATGCAGTGCGTATGGTACATGTACCTCAATATTCATTTAATTTCATTCTATAGTTTCAGTAACATCAGTGACCCTGACCCCAACTTACATTACTGTGGATGCTGGTAAACAGATAAATCTAACCTGTCAGACAGACTATTGTAACCCAGCAGCCAGTATCACGTGGTACAAGGCATCATACATTGTAGCCACGCCCACCACTTACACTACAGATATAAACAGCAATGGCTTTGTGAGAACGACATCAGTACTACAGTATACAGGTGTGGCAGAGGACAATGGTCAACAACTGTATTGTAATGCCAGCAACAGACCATCGCCAACATGGCAAAATGTAGGGTCCAACAAATACACACTGGATATAAGATGTAAGTTCTCAGTTGCTGTTAGTGATATAAGATCATTCATTATTCGTCTATGAATTAACAAGATAACAAATTACATTTGGAAAACTCATACTTAAAATGCCAAAATTTTCAAAGCTTTGTATTTCCATTTCCCAATGTCTTTCCCTACATGACAATACGGATTAAATTGAAATTAAATTGAATTTTCAACGACATGCAGTCGGTCAAATGATCAGACTTTCTTGTGCATTTTGTCTTTATAATGAAAATAGAAATAAAAATATAAGAAAAAAAATAATTTTTTTAAGAATTTAATTGGGATATGACATGAAGTCGGTACGTAATCAAATCTCCTATGGGTGTTATCGAATATGATCACGTGACCGACTTCGAGTCATATCCCAATGAAACTCTAAAAATAATAATCATCTTATTTCTTAAGTACATTGTCAACTGGTTTTTAAACATTTCTGAAGTCAATTAGATAAAATAGCAATAGTAGCTTGCAGTATTCACGTATTTTGATCCTCCTAATCTATGTAGAGAATAGAATAGCCAAAACTCGTATGAAAATTCGTATAGAATTCGTTTGTTCGTACGTTCATCGGGTTTAATATCAAAGTATAACATTTTCAATAGTACAAAGGATTATAAATATGAGGAAGACTAAAGTCGGGTCTGATAGATGGAGATACATGTATCAATGTCAAATCCTTATTAATATGTATGAATCATTATTTCATATTGCCATTGTGCATCTCCTCCTGTTTTTACTTTTTGATCTGACAAATATTTTGGGTTTCCCACAACAAAACATTGACACTCTCATTTTATTCATATGGGAGGCGGGGGTATCATTTAGTGAGCTTATTGCTCACAGTGCCTCTAGTTTAAGCAATGAATCATTTTTTTGAAAGATATATTGTCATAACTGCAACGGTATGTGCAAATAAATCGAGTAACTCGCGTTAGCAGACGCTCTTCCCACTACTACGTACAATGTAGTATTTTCTTTTTACCTTAAAAGAGGATGGATTTAAATTTTATTTTTAACAATTGAAATAAATATTATATAATCTATCCAAAACCACAGAATGATTTTCAAAGTATTTTTAAACTTTGAAACTGGTGTAATTTTTTTAACCATGAATATCTCAATTTTTCTTTTCATTTGCATTTATTTTATTTTCTTTAAATCCCTTAATTTCTTGTTCCTCAGCGTATTTATTCTCTATAAACAGACGAATATTTCAAATGTTTGCAGTGAATTTGTTCCCTAGAGTTATTTCCTGCAGTGTCCCACTTTAGTTACACTTCCTCCTCTACATTACAGAAGAGAAATAATAACGGATTCAAAAGTAATTGCTACTCACCGAAAACAGTTATTTCGGCAACATTTGATGAGCGTTTCGTCGTGATTTTTTTTTATACATTAGAATTTTTTAATAAATATAGTGTTATTTAATTTAATTCAGGAGACAGTAGGCTTCAAACAGTAGTTTTCATAGAATTAAGATACATTTATTACACCCCCGAAATGACAACATACCGTAAACAAACTTCTATTCGCGAACACTACATTTCACGATTTTTCAGGGATAAACTACATCGCGACAATTAATTTCGCGATCAAGCCTTTTTCGATCTGTTGTAAATAAACAGAGACACTTTGAGGACCGATTCGCGGCGAGAAATATTCGTGATGACGAGCCTTTCGCAAACCTCACAAAAATTTCTTGCACGCGAATAAAAGTTAACAGTAATATGTTTTCACTTATACTAGAAATTTCAGGATTAGAAAATGTATATACCTAATAGAATATTATTATGAATATTAAAAAGAAGTGTAGTTTATGTAAATTTTATGATAGATCCTCCATCCAAAAACCCTGTCATCACAGCCTCCCCTCCAGGACTTCAGTACAACACCGGGACTAGAGTGACCTTGACCTGTCAACTACCAGGAGGAAACCCTCCAGCCACGTTGTCATGGAGATGTAAGAACACGGTGATAGCAGGAACCAATCAGAGTAACTCTACTACAGCCGTCTCTGTGTTGTCATTGGTGATGGATAGTTCCTACAACAATCAGCAGTGTACTTGTACAGCGAATCACAGACTACTTACCAGTCCAAGATCTACGAGTGTATCACTGACCGTATTGTGTAAGTCAAATTTGGCAATTGTTGTTTATAGTTTTTTTTTTAATTTGGTCATGCTACCTTACCAGCACAAAATTAAGAAGTGCGACACTTACTGAATTTTACTGTATTTTGCAATCCATTAAAGCCAAACTATATATTTACACATAACTTCCAACTTTTATGTCATAGAGTATAATTGCTATAATTTTTACTACACAATCCTACTAATGTATTTGGAACCTTTTAATTGTCGGTTTTCTGCAAATCATTATGCCAGAAGAGTTCAAATTGTTCTGGCAGTAGCTCTGGCGAGATTAAGCGTGACTAGAATTATACTTATTGACGCCAGATTAGCAAGTAAGTCATCAACTGGATTTGATTGACAAATCAGCTGAATGATAATTTCATTGCGGGTAATTCACCCTTCACTGTTCCTCCATGAAATCCTGAAAATCTTTATAAAAGGTCTGCAAAAACATTTTTCATAGGGTATGATATTAAAAGAAACAGACTATAGTAATTTTCTGTATACTGACAATTTCATTTATAAAACCAGTTCTACTCTTTTCCTTTTGAATGGGTCAACCTAGACCACGTGTCTTGAATTTAAATCACACCAAGTTTAGTTGGGTTGTACAGGGAAATTGAAAGGATTTTATGTGAATTTATGTGTTTAGGACGTAAAGTGGTCTTTTATGTGTGTTTTAGTTTGTACACTGAAAATGCCTCGTTATAGGAAAAATAATGGTATTTGAATTTGGACAATTTTTATGTTCATATCTGCCAACCAGTAGGGTAAAATATACACATGTACAGTCTATCTCTTATTTTTATTTGGGCAGATATTATCATTGCAGGCACATTTAAGGAAAATCGCATTTATTTACCATACATATATATACATTTTTGTTCTTGGTGTTTTCTTAATTGTATGTGCATTAATTTTGGTGTTTTGTTCCTGCTGCTTCTTAGTAAATATTGTTAAGGTAAACGATCCCTTCTTTTACCCACAAACGCTCCACCACCAACAATAGGAAAATATTTTATTCTTATAGGCATTTTGGCAACATTTTTAAAGCTTTTGATTCTTGTTAGCAGACTGATTCATTTGGACATAATAAAACCGTCACGATTTTAAAAAGACGTACAATTTCAGAAACAAATTAACAAATGATTTTCATGTACTCTTATAAACCGAAAGACAAAAAAAGAAACGCAGGGTAATATAATATGCGAATTTATTTTGACCACATAACTAAAAATCATGAAAATCGGTCAGAATGAGAATCTTGGTAACTTATACAATAAAATCTGTGTTCAGATACTCAATCGTGACGTGTTTTATGACGACACGAAAAAGTGCTAAAAAGTAAAAAAAAAAAAAAAAACAAAAAAAAACACGTGCAACTTGATAACGACAAGTTTGTCAACGATCTTCTTGCACCATTTGATGCACTTGAGGTGTACACATTGATTTTCAGTATTTATCAGTATATATAGACGAAATGCATTTCTTGCAATCTTGTAACAGTTGACAGAAGTTCCATGGGTCTGCTTTTACGTGGCCTAATTAAGTAAGGACAAGGGCAACAACGGCTTGCTGTGCAGTCGCTAGTAAAATTCACCCCGTAGGACGTCTCAACCGTCGTCAGAGAGGGCCTTGAATGGTTTTCAATCACCCATGACGTTGTCGAGTAACAGAGCCACCTCAAGAGGTGGTTATTCGACCAGACAACCGTTGAATCGCCATCTCATTACCACTGCCTTTAATTGAGTAGGTAATAATAATCATCACATTTATCATAAAACTGATTCGGATCTTTGAGCTTGTCAACTTCACGTTGGTGTTCCTCTCACTGGCGCATGCACGCGCTGTATGCCCAATATTTTCGGCGTGTTTACCTGCATCCCATTATACTCTCGGTTTCTGGCAAACAATCGCATTTACCCACTCGACTGGTCTCCGTTAAGTCCATCTTTTTCTCATTGAATATTTGTGGGGCTTAGGGTTCGAAATGCCGAAGATGGTCTCTTTCAACTAAGCGTTTTCTTGTTAAAAAGGTTGTAAAATATCCCTGGACTTTTACAAGGAGCGCTGACTTTTAGAGTTGACGCATACTTTTACATATGGTAGCTCTTTTATGATATGAATATTTAGCTAATCACTTAATTAGACGAAAATAACGGGTTATTTCAATGCCCAATTACGACAAACACCCTACCCTAAACTCCCGGTCTTCACATGTTAGACCCCCTGACACCATATCTATGACCACAAGAAAGGTTTTCTTATGCATTATCAATTCAGTACTTCCGTACATGATACAAGTTTAAATGTCTAAGTAAACCGTCACCTGTAGAGGTCAGTGCTTCTCGTAAAAGTCCATTTGTAGGATAAACACACTGAGTCTGATGAACTCCACGCAAGGGAGTAAAAAGACTGTAACAGATACAATCTCAATGAAGATAATGATAATTTTCAATTGTCACTTTTTTTTGGGGGGGGGAGGGGTATTGTCATATCAATCTCAATAACGTATGAATTTTGAGGTAAAGTCAAGTGAAGCTTTGGTTACATTTCTATCAAAGATGTTTATAAACGTTAGACAGGAAAAATATAATTATTTCACCTTTAAATTTTACCCCGCATTTTTTTCCTTTCAGTAAAATAAACATTACATTTTGAATGTGTTACTCAAAATTCTACAATGAAATTGTACATATAAATTATAAATAAAATGATCTTTAACATTTTACGATAGATCCTGCATCCACTGACCCTATCATCACAGCCTCCCCTCCAGGACTTCAGTACGACACCGGAACTACAGTCACCTTGACCTGTCAACTGTCAGGAGGAAACCCTGTAGCCACGTTGTCATGGAGATGTAAGAACACAGCAATGACGGGAACCAATCAGAGTACCTCTACTACAGCCGTCTCTGTGTTGTCATTGGTGATGGATAGTTCCTACAACAATCAGCAATGTACTTGTACAGCTACTCACATCTTACTAACTAGCCCTAAATCAAGGAGTGTGTCACTGACTGTATTCTGTAAGTCAATTTTTTAATTTCTGTACATTAATAGAATTTATTGATTTTTGTCATGTGACTAACTTTATCACCAGCACTTAATCAAGAAGTGTGACAACCACTAACTGTATTTTTGTAAACCACGTAAACCAAACTATTTGTATAAAAGTTACAAAATGTCAACTTACATTTACCCAAAGATTGTTTTTGATTAGTGGCTACTACAGGAAAACTGAAGAAGGATTTTACGCGAATTTTAATTGACAGAAAGTCATCTAGCCTCGTAGGTTATATTTTGAACGTGTACCTTAAAATGGATTGTACTAGAAAACGCGCACTTAGATTGGTACAAATTTCTTCTTCATATCTGGCAAACAGTATCGTAATGAATACACATGGTCTGTCTATATTTTATGGGTTTTCAAGGGAGGTGTTCGTATCATTTCAGAAAAATTTAAGGTTAATCATTTATTTGTAATAAATATCTGTACATTTTTGTAATTGTTATCGTAATTAAATGTGCATTATTTTTTATATTTTGTTGTTGCTTATGAAAAATCGTAAGTAACATGATCTCTACCCCTACCCACCACCACTAGAAAAAATATTTGATTTTGATAAGTTCAATGAAACATTTAACTTTTTTTTCATTTTTTGAAGCCTTTTTGGAAACATTTTTAAAGATTTTAATTTTTGTTACATTTAACATAATAAAACCGTCATAACTTAAAAAAATTGTACAGTTTCACCTAAAAATTGTATTTACACATAATGAATATTAGAGTATGTGCTTCTCATGATTCTACAATGAATATGTACATATAAATGATAAATAAAATGATCTTTAACATTTTATGATAGATCCTCCATCCACTGACCCAATCATCACAGCCTCCCCTCCAGGACTTCAGTACGACACCGGAACTACAGTCACCTTGACCTGTCAACTGTCAGGAGGAAACCCTGTAGCCACGTTGTCATGGAGATATAAGAACACCGTTATGACGGGAACCAATCAGAGTACCTCTACTACAGCTGTCTCTGTGTTGTCATTGGTGATGGATAGTTCCTACAACAATCAACAGTGTACTTGTACAGCTACTCACAGCTTACTAACCAGCCCTAAATCAACGAATGTGTCACTGACTGTATTTTGTAAGTCAACTTTCTTGAATATAATTTCTGTACATTAATAGACTTTATTAATTTCTATCATGTGACCAGCTTCCTTACCAGCACTGAATCAAGAAGTGTGACAACAACTACCTGTATTTTTGTAAACCATGCAAACGAAGTGCAATCTTTGCCCTTACTTATAGGCCACGAGTGTGTCACTGACTGTATTTTGTTAGTTATCTAGCTTTAAAACTATAATTGATCCTTTTGACTATGTTTTGGAATTTGATTATGAGATCAACCCATTTTTGCAGATATGCTAAAAGTGATAGATTATTTTAATTTTTTTTAGACGTAGTTGAAAAAATATATTGTTAACTCTGACACGAAAAAGGGTAGGATTCGCACAAACAATTGATCTGTCTAATATGAAAAGTTTAACTTTTGGTCTGTTTTTTAAGAGTCGAAGACAAATACAGTGGACCTTCAGATATCCGGACGCCAGATATCCGAATGCTTCAGTATCCGGACGATTTTTCATCGGAACGAAATTTTAAAATGTTATTCTGTCTTGTTTAACTGGTGATTCAGATATCCGGATGCTTCACATATCCGGACAAATTGACTGGGAACCAAAGCGTCCGGATAAATGAGGGTCCACTGTATATTTATCTGCACTTGAAACAATTTCTTGTAGCTTTTACATGTAGAGTTTTATGTATCTTTGTGTTCTCTTAATTTTCTTCGAGTAATAATTTAACAATAAATAAAGGTCTAAACTATCATCTGAATATGATTTAACAATATATAGGATCCATAGAGTATACACAATTTGATAAATGAAATTTTGTTGCAAAATAAAAGAGAAATAGTCTAGTATTTAGTATCAACTTATGAATTTTTAGAATATCTAAAACGCCCCCATCTAATATCACTATCACCATTGAGACTTTTAACAAATGTATGCTAATAAATGAATGAACTATGATCAATCTCCAATTTATCATCAGGAAGGTCGAAATAAAAATAATTTTGCATGAAATAAATTACACAATAATAAATTTATAATCCTTCATTTCAGCATTTAAGTAAAGGTTACACAGGGAGGTTTGGTGACTTATAGGCTTCTTGATTTATTTTAAAGACAATAAACTTTACTTCCGTATCAGTGAAATATTCTGGAGAGGGACGTTAAACAGTATACAATCAATCATAAACTTTACTTTTTTCAGATAACAATATTATAACATCAAGCTGGAATAAAACATATTCCGTCAAAGAACATGAAAGTTTTCAACTGGTTTGTGAAGTGGATGGAAATCCGTCATCTATCATCACTTGGGTGTTTGTTAGAAATAACAGCGTTATAGAAAAAAACTATAATGTTAAGAAAAGCTCATTGGTAATATCTTCAGCAAACTGCCTAGACTGTGGAAGTTACAGAGTATTCGCAGACAATGGAAAAGGTCGAAATGCTAGTATAACTACAAAATTGTGGGTGAAATGTAAGTTGTTTTTTCTCTGACCTTAAGAGCCCCAGGTTCTGAAAATGAGACAAATGATTGAAAATGCTCACAAAATGTCTCTGAATTCTCAAAGTAATGTGTTTTAAGCCACGATGATTCCTCAAACTTATTTTTTTTAAGCTAATTATATTTTATAGGAAAATTAAGTAAATCTCAAATAAGTTTTTAGGAAATGCGAATAAATACACCTATGCAATTTCTAATTCAAAGAGCAGGAGCCACTTAGGACTTTTTAGCCCTGGGAATTACTAAATACGTGAAAATAAAATGGATATTTCAAAAATTTTATTTGATGAACATTTTATGAAAATCGATAGACTTGTGTGAAAGCTTCATGGCATTGTGTAAATTAAAGGTTTTTTTTTAAACTGTCCCAAAGGCATTGACGGTACCATAATGCTAGTATATGACCGTAGTTACCATGGGAAAACTCATATGTGAAAAAGTTATATAATATTATCCTCAGGAACCATGGCTTCAGCAAAGTTGTACTTCAATGAAAGTTTCATTACGTCGTGTAGATTTGCATTAATGCAAAGTAAGGTTATCTTTTGTACGATACAAATCTAATTTTGCGTTAGCTATTCTACTTAAATTTTCCAAAGACACAAATTTGATACTTTGATTCATTGTTTGTTTCAATTTTTGTATTTTTCATTCAGGTAAACCTCGGTTATACCTCAAGGATTATCTAACTCCAGTCAAATTAGGAGTTGGAAAAAATGATTCTCTTCAAATATTTGTGAGAATTTTATTGTTTCCACCAGCCATGCAGACAACATGGCATTTATCAAAAGAAGAAAATGAAAACAAGGTCATCACGGATTCTGTAGATGGATACAGAATAATATACACGAAGGGCGAATTTGAACAAAATATTACTCTTAGCAAAAGCGTTGTTAATACAGGGGACTTTGGAGATTATACACTTAGAGTGGAAAATGAAATTGGTGCCTTTACCAGGATCTACAATGTGGGTGCAGAATGTAAGTTCATATATTATTAGTAAGTCTCATTATATACAAAATCACGACTCAGTTTCAACATCAATTGAAATATTTTTAATCATTTTTCGTTCGCGGAAACTTTATATTCTTGTAATAACATGAGACAGTCTCTTGTAAAAAATAATATTCTTGCATAAATTTGCATTGGCTTTCAATTATACACAGCAGCTTTCACCCATACCCTACCTACATTATTTCTTATTGTTTAAGGTGCTTTAATCCGCATGCTATGAAAAACTGGCATGGCTATTTGTAACGTTTCAGTTGGAGACCTTTTGAATTTAATAACAAAAATTTAAAGATTTATCCTTTCTGTCTGAGGATCTGAGTACCTTAATTTTTATTTTTGTTTCAATTTCCAGGGCCACCTTTAGAGCCCACGAATTTTAAAGCGCTCTGTGAAAATTCCATAAAAATTTCCTGGATTTCTAACTTTAATGGTGGGGATGATCAAAGATTTCACATTTCATATTCAACTGATGGATGTTCGACAGAGTCTTTTAAAATTCTTAAAGAGGACATAAGTGATAAAGGGAATGGAAGGCCTCACAGCTATATTACGAGTCTTGAGCTGGAAGGACCATTATGGTTTACAATAACTGCTTCCAACAAGTTTGGAAATACTACATCAGATGATATTTATTGCACTGCTGTTAAAAGTAAGTATGTCCTTATTTACATGGACAATTATTAATAATAACATATTTTTGTTAGTTTAGTGAATCAAGGGCTCCCAAAACTTGGCACCTTTCATTTGGAATCCTATATATTTCCTGGGAAATAAAAATAGTATGTACTCATTAAAAAAGTAGTTTGATCGATTTAATTTGATATATGCTATAAATAAGTATGAAATAAATATGTTCAAATTTGATCGGCTAATACTCATAAAACCAATACAAAAGAATTGCATGCATTAAATAAGAAGTTGGTGAGTAGTTTTGGGAACATCAGTAACGTTTTTTTTGCAATTAGATTTAGCTTTTATTTTATATATCTAAATACGGTCTATTTAGGGGCACATGTGATATGAAAACAAATTTTGTAGACCTGCAGGCTCAAGATTCAAATAAACAAGAACTATCAGTAATCGGTGGCACGATCGGTGGAGTTGTTTTTGTTGTACTTGTTGCAATCTTGATATTTTTGAATACAAAATATCAAATTAAATGTGTTGGTAAGTACTTTTGATTGCATGTACTAAAGGGCTGTTTTTAATTAAATACATCAATTTTATTTAATTGATGCATATACATTTTTATAATCATTATTTTAGAAAGAAAATCAAACCAAAGGTAGGTAAAAATAATTTTAACACTTAGAATTTTTATGGCACAATTTCTGTATGTTGTGCTTTGTTTGATGGTTGATAGAATATATACAATATAAATGTATTGAATAGAAAATTGTCATTTATTAAAATGACGATGACAAAACTCACAATCAATCTAATCAATCATTATAAGTCAGATCAATAATTCATAATCATACATTTAAAAATCAAAATTCACAATCAATTGATATAATCAATCACAATCAGGCAATCTATCTAATCAGTAATTTAATTACAGATCAGTTCCAAGAAGTGTCAAAATCATAATCATACTAACCCGTAATCATAATCGGGTATGATAAAATGTATGATAACAAATACAACATATGTGACAGATTAGAATTAAAAGCAACAATATACACATCAACTTCAAATTTAAACACTTCAGAATGATTACGCAATGTGAAAAAATGCTGCAACCATCAGAGATGGGGGGAAAATTTACACATAAACCTTTGACATTGGCTAAAAAGGCTATTAATAATACCAAATGTGGAGGGTGGGTTGGGTTTTGTTATATCTAGTCAATAGCACATGTGCTGATTCTGCATGGATCCCTTGCTTGGGGTGGTTTTATGACGTATTTCCGGAGTGTGCGCAGTGTGCACTGATTGTCAAGTCATACCAAGTTATTAAACCTGTATGTCCGTAAAGTATAATGTTAGAGTGATTCCCTTTGACTACAAAGATGTGCCATAAAATTATTTATAAAATATAAATGTACATTTACACTTTCGTTAAGTATGGCACATTCTTTTCATCGACGATCAACATCAAATTTTAGCTCGGGTAGATATATTTCTTGCCAAGTTTAAATGATGTTCAACCACAACATGGGTCACAAATGTTTAAAAAATTAGGAGAGGGTTATTTTAGAACTAAGGTAACTCAGATGGGCGTAGTGGCTCATGTATCATGATCATGAGACTATTTTAATCGTCATTAAAAATAATTTTTCTGGGAAATTTAAATTAGATTGTTGAATGTTAACATTTATTTTACAGGGGCGGGAAAAAGGATGTACCAGACACCACCTCCGAAACAGCTGGTGAGTAAACGATTGACTCATTAACTGAGCTTCTCAGTTTTTATTTTGAGATTGGCACTTTAATTGATTTTCTTTATTCTTCATTAATTTTAGGCCCTCAAATGGAAATGAGGTATTGTAGTTGTCATAGTAAAATATAGATATGTAGAAAGATGATTTTAAAATACTCGTATATTGGTATTTTTAATTTACCCTAATTAGTAGTGAATATCAAAATCATTTATTAAGCGTCCAGTATGAAGAGCTGAAAAAGAATAACCTGAATCAAGAAAACAGCTATGACGTCATCAGTTCACAAAATAGTGAGTACAATTACAACTTTTATTATACCTCTAGATATCAAGATTGAAATCTTTAAATCATTCATATTCAACATCTGTTTGATTCTCTACAATCCGTTGAGGAATTCTTATTACGATTGTAGTAATTTTTTTTTTCTAGAAAACAGAACCTCTGGGTAAGTTGTCACCTTCATTAACATCAACAACACTACAATCATGTTAGAAATCCAAAGGCTAGTCAATTTGCTTGATAATAAATCTTTTTGACAATACAGTGCCACATATGAAGATATCCAACCTCAGAAAGAAGAAAAGAAGTATGAGGAATTTACAGGTCCTAAAGGTATTACTGGAAAATGTTTATCACAATAATAAAAGAAACATATGTTGTTACTTTTTTGAATAGTCGTTTTTTTAGTTAAATAATAAAAAAAAAATGGCTTATGAAAATGAAAAAAAAAATATGTGCAGAAAATATTTCTAAGTGACTGCTGTAAAACTTTGAAGGTAATTTTTCTTTATACGTATGAAAGGCAAGTCAAATGCCTCATTCGATATTCATAATTCGAATTTCAAGATTTCAAGAAGTGCTGGTCTGTATACATTGAACACGAGATGATGCAGATGGGAAAGAGTTTTCCATTTAAATTTTCAAAAGAGGCTTTTGAAATTAAATTTATATGAAAGTTTCCCCCTGTTTTTTCTTTGTTGCAGTACTGACTACTGAGTTTGTTTCTTTTTCTCTCAATTTATTGTTCTATTGCCCTGACCATGAAATTTTGCGCTTTGTTTGTCTTTCGGCTTTATTAAGATAATATCTAATGAAATGACAGATAAAGGAAATTTATGAATGCTTTTTTTTTTATCAAAAAAGTTCAATAAATACTTTATTTCAATTACAGATGAAAAAGACACCCCTAAGACGAGCTCCAAAGTCTTGTCCCCAGAAAACGTATATGTGAATATGTCATTTAAAGGAAAGTGAGAGCTAGGTTCATACGAGAATTTTCTTTTTTTTTTTTTTTTAATTCTGAATGATCTCAAATAGTTATTAGGAATGTGATTGCATGTGCAATAAAGCAGATATTTTTGAAAAATGTTTTATAGCTAATCATAATAGTGAAATAATATGTTGTAATGCATTTCACAAGTAAATTTTATGCTATTATGCAGCATTATTACCAATAATCATGCATGTTTATTTCAATATTTTGTTACATTATTTTTTTTAAATTTATGTTGACAATTACTTAGCAGAACCGTCTTCAGTATCCTTAATATTCATCAAACATTTTAGAGTTTAAGTAAATCAAACACGTGAAATTAGTAAAAATTGTTTGTTTTGTTTTCTTCCATTGTTAATTAAGGTGGCTGTCGGTCAACAAATTAACCACACATTAACCACCAGATATGGTATCTTAAGCTGTCAACTATCATTTGGCAAAGAAAAATTCATACATTTTATTTTTAAAATTTGGTCAATTGTATATCTTTATATGGAGCTCTTCTTTTAAAGGAGACAGAAATAGTCTGAAAATTTTCTATGATTTTTTGTTCTTTTGATCTATATTCCGCTTTGTTCAGGATTTTACATTTGCAAATATCCATACACTGCAGATTTGTATTTTTTCCTCTGCATCTCACTATTCTACAACTGAATGATGGCACAGCTGAAAGTTAAAAGTCAAAATGGCGGATATTCATCTTTTTTTCAAATTATTTCCCAATGTCGTTCATATAGGAGAAAGGATTTGTGAATATCTTACTGAGCGTAGTACAAATATGTAAAATGACAACAGAACACTAATTTGATCACTGAAAATCGGAAATTTAGTCGTTAAATTTGAAATGTGTTATTTAGCTCAAAAGGGCGATTCAAAATGACGTCTGATACACTCGAATTTCGTAGAAACTGCTGAATTCTGGTTCGTTTTGCAGAAAATAAATTACAGTTTGTTTTTTATATATATAGTATATTGATTAGTCCATTAAATATGAACAAAAAATACTTGAAAGGATTAATTTTTTTCTGGAAATAGTTTAAACAAACTTGATTTAAATTCCAAAGCCTTTGAGCCCACCTAAAATCACTGCTGAATCGCTGTCATTGTCAACTCGCACTTCTACCTCAACATCCCTCGGCACACCATCAAATATTACTGCAGATAATCTTGACCGATTTCATCGAACACTTTGTCCTAGCTTTTTAACACCTATCAGAACTTAGTATTATCCCCTAGCATCTTCTATTCCAGCATTATTTGCTATATGTTTCAGTCTGTCTTCAGAATTTTTTGGTATTTTCAATACTCAAGTAAAATGATGCCCCGTCTCAACGATTACAACCTCCTTGGCATGTAAAAGATCGCTTTGTTGCAACCGCTATTGAACCACTATTGAAATAATTATATCAATAGTGGTTGAGAGTGCATTTCAATAGCAAACAAAGTTTAGTAACGACTATTGATATAAAACCACTATTGAAATAATTACATCAATAGTGGTTGAGAGTGTATTTCAATAACAACCATAGGTAATAACAACTATTGAAAGACGACTATTATTGAAATAATTATTTCAATAGTGGGTGAGATTCATTTCAATAACAAACAAAGGTTGTTACCACTATTGAAATAATGTTCAATTTTGAAATAAAGATTTCAATATGGATTAAATTATGGTTTTAGTTTTGTAGTATTATCAGCAACTTTCAAAATAATTATTCAAATTACTTTTGAAATTATAATTTCAATAACTATCTTTAACCTTCTTTTAAGGACAGATGATACAAACAAAATAAGGATGCCTGGATTGGTATATATTTTGGTCTGATTTCATTGAAAATGATGCAAATAATAAATTTCTAGAATAGAAAGAAATTGTAAACCTACTGTGATGTTAAAAATTTTGCCCCCCTAAAACCATCCTTATTTATTTATACACTTTAATTATTAATCTCTATTTTTTTCACCAAAATCCAATTTTTGTAAAATGTTGGATAAAAAATTAAAAATTACGCGGTAAAACTCTTCTTTCAATTCTGGTCTTATTTCAATAGTGGTTGAAACCTGTGGTAATCATATTGAAAAGCACAATTCCCCACTATTAAATAATTATTTCAATAGTGCTCGTATTTTAATAGTAATAATTATCATATTGAAATGCACTCTCACCCATTATTGAAGAATTATTTCAATAGTGGTCGTAATTTAATAGTGGTTAATATCTATGTTTGTTAGAATTTTCCCCCCATCTCTGATGGTTGCAGCATTTTTTCACATTGCGTAATCATTTTGAAGTGTTTAAATTTGAAGTTGATGTGTATATTGTTGCTTTTAATTCTAATCTGTCACATATGTTGTATTTGTTATCATACATTTTATCATACCCGATTATGATTACGGGTTAGTATGATTATGATTTTGACACTTCTTGGAACTGATCTGTAATTAAATTACTGATTAGATAGATTGCCTGATTGTGATTGATTATATCAATTGATTGTGAATTTTGATTTTTAAATGTATGATTATGAATTATTGATCTGACTTATTATGATTGATTAGATTGATTGTGAGTTTTGTCATCGTCATTTTAATAAATGACAATTTTCTATTCAATACATTTATATTGTATATATTCTATCAACCATCAAACAAAGCACAACATACAGAAATTGTGCCATAAAAATTCTAAGTGTTAAAATTATTTTTACCTACCTTTGGTTTGATTTTCTTTCTAAAATAATGATTATAAAAATGTATATGCATCAATTAAATAAAATTGATGTATTTAATTAAAAACAGCCCTTTAGTACATGCAATCAAAAGTACTTACCAACACATTTAATTTGATATTTTGTATTCAAAAATATCAAGATTGCAACAAGTACAACAAAAACAACTCCACCGATCGTGCCACCGATTACTGATAGTTCTTGTTTATTTGAATCTTGAGCCTGCAGGTCTACAAAATTTGTTTTCATATCACATGTGCCCCTAAATAGACCGTATTTAGATATATAAAATAAAAGCTAAATCTAATTGCAAAAAAAACGTTACTGATGTTCCCAAAACTACTCACCAACTTCTTATTTAATGCATGCAATTCTTTTGTATTGGTTTTATGAGCATTAGCCGATCAAATTTGAACATATTTATTTCATACTTATTTATAGCATATATCAAATTAAATCGATCAAACTACTTTTTTAATGAGTACATACTATTTTTATTTCCCAGGAAATATATAGGATTCCAAATGAAAGGTGCCAAGTTTTGGGAGCCCTTGATTCACTAAACTAACAAAAATATGTTATTATTAATAATTGTCCATGTAAATAAGGACATACTTACTTTTAACAGCAGTGCAATAAATATCATCTGATGTAGTATTTCCAAACTTGTTGGAAGCAGTTATTGTAAACCATAATGGTCCTTCCAGCTCAAGACTCGTAATATAGCTGTGAGGCCTTCCATTCCCTTTATCACTTATGTCCTCTTTAAGAATTTTAAAAGACTCTGTCGAACATCCATCAGTTGAATATGAAATGTGAAATCTTTGATCATCCCCACCATTAAAGTTAGAAATCCAGGAAATTTTTATGGAATTTTCACAGAGCGCTTTAAAATTCGTGGGCTCTAAAGGTGGCCCTGGAAATTGAAACAAAAATAAAAATTAAGGTACTC
This sequence comes from Saccostrea glomerata, assembly GCA_003671525.1. Classification (NCBI taxonomy): domain Eukaryota; kingdom Metazoa; phylum Mollusca; class Bivalvia; order Ostreida; family Ostreidae; genus Saccostrea; species Saccostrea glomerata. The sequence goes on from PRKT01000328.1 coordinate 68,587, forward strand.
AGATCCTCAGACAGAAAGGATAAATCTTTAAATTTTTGTTATTAAATTCAAAAGGTCTCCAACTGAAACGTTACAAATAGCCATGCCAGTTTTTCATAGCATGCGGATTAAAGCACCTTAAACAATAAGAAATAATGTAGGTAGGGTATGGGTGAAAGCTGCTGTGTATAATTGAAAGCCAATGCAAATTTATGCAAGAATATTATTTTTTACAAGAGACTGTCTCATGTTATTACAAGAATATAAAGTTTCCGCGAACGAAAAATGATTAAAAATATTTCAATTGATGTTGAAACTGAGTCGTGATTTTGTATATAATGAGACTTACTAATAATATATGAACTTACATTCTGCACCCACATTGTAGATCCTGGTAAAGGCACCAATTTCATTTTCCACTCTAAGTGTATAATCTCCAAAGTCCCCTGTATTAACAACGCTTTTGCTAAGAGTAATATTTTGTTCAAATTCGCCCTTCGTGTATATTATTGTTTCCAGATATTAAGCTACGAAAATAGTATAATGTATTAAAATTACCTTTCTCCGAAATCTTTATTTAAATCTTTCCTTTTAGTCTTTTTGTTCAGATGAAATGAAACACGAGTATCTTTATTTATTTAAACTAGTATAATGCATTGGAGGAATTTTCCAATAAATCGTGAAAACTACATTGATAAGAAATTTCCATTTATCATAATTTTGACAGATTGGTTAGTTAAACACTCAACAACATTAATAAGATATGTATCGTTCAATTAAATACCTAAATATAAACAGACATTTGATTGTTTTTTTGATAGAAAATATTTTAGTTGCTGGATTTTTTTTACCCCATGAGCTTTATTTTTGCATTCAATGCCATTGCCTATTTGTTTTGGAAAATATGATTGAAATATCAAAATTTGTGTTAATGAATTTTAGCCTATTTTACCTTCCTGGGTCAGTAAGGTTAAATATTTAATTCATGGGAGTTCTCTACGACGTCACAAGATGGTGTACTTCCGTTGAAACGCCACTTTTAATCTGATTCAAGTCTACTTACCACCGATAAATGTGTGTAACACATCATACGATATTGTGGACGGAAAGTAAATCGTATCAGCACGAGGCGACGAGAGTGCCCAATATGTATCATTTTCTTAAAACATGAATTGTTTGTCAATTTATTCGGTTTCTACTTATTTAGTCATAAAAAATATATGTTTACAAATTTATTTAAATAAATATGATTTTAAGTTATGAAAATAATGATATAATAACCCATGCCTTGTCTACATGCTATTTAATCATTACGTGTAAAAATCTCCAAACACTCCGAAATTTCTTTTTCTTCAAATAACATAAATGCTTTCCAGCGAAATATATCCCCCACAAATGCAAATTTAAAAAGATAAGACATATGTATCATCTTCCCATCGATGAAATAGGATACACCCGAATGTGTGGTTATACTCAGTGAAACATTATTTTAAGGATGTCCTTATCGGGTACTTTGTTGTAAAAAATTTGAATGTGGTTCAACTTTTTAACATTTTAATGAGTTTTGTTTTGTTAAGAAAGAAAGAATATTGCAAGTAAAAGAATACACATTTGGAAAGAACTACGAACACTAATTCTAATGGCCTACATTATAAACACAATTAACATACGAATTATTGAATTACTAAGATGCGTTAAATTAGTATTTATACATGCACGAATTGCACTTTGTATAAAATAAATATTTAAAAGCAAAACAACAAATCTTTTGCGTAATGAAAGCTTTATCGCAATTATATTTATTGCAATATATGTAATGAACATATTTTTTTAAAGCTAAAAATAAATCACATGAGAAATTCTTAGTACGTTAGGATTTCATATATCTGATTGAAACTATTAACTAATCAATCTTTTAAAAAAAAATTTAATAAATATTTTCAAATGTACAACAAATGTAAATACATAAATACATAATATTCATACTAAATGCCTTAAAAACATCCCAAAACACACAGCAAAATGGAAAAAAAAAATAAACAGCATGTGACAAGGAATGAAACAAATAAACAATTAAATTAATAAAATAATACATTCATGCATAATTTCTCTTCATTTCCTGAAAAAAATAAAAAGAAATAAACAAATGTTCTCCTTTCAAAAAAAAAAAAAGAAAAAAAAAAAGAAACGAAAAAAGACATTAAATTTTAAAGTAATTACACCTCGCACTGATCATATCGTTCTTAGCTGTCTTTATGAAATATACAATAGGGTTTGAACTACAACTTATCATCAAAAGAAGAGAAGCGGAAGTCAAAATACTTCTGCTGATATTAACATGATATAGATACAGGGCATGAACAATCAGGGCTGGAACATTAGTCACAATGGAAATAATGATAATGGCTGCGAAAAACAGCAGATATCGTTTTATGAAAAGATACCACCGATCTTGATAGACCTTTTCGAATGTTTACAATATTTATGATATGTAGAATTGTGATCGGTACAAGAGATCCAGCGAAGGAAAAACAGAGCATAATAAGCTCCACAAAAGCACTTTGTGATATAGATATGACATGTTCAATAACCAGATAAAAATGCACGGTATACAATATAGTCACAACAAGAGAAAAGACCCATACGATCACTGACATGCACACCACCTTAGAATATGTAAAGCTAAGGCTGTAAAAGGGCTCCCATATATATAAGAAACGGATTATAGAGATGACCAAAATGTGGAAATTGGAAGAGAATTTTGAAAATGCCGTAAGGCATAGAAATATTGAAATGACGTCACCCAAGGAAATTTGTCTCGGAATATGCTGAAATATCTCAGAATCAGGCTGAAAAAGTCAGCAACGGAAGAAGAAAATATTCCTGTAAGTTGGTACTTTAAGGTTTTTCTGAAAAATGAATAAACAAATAATTGCTAGGTTTCCAAAGGCTCCTATTATACAAACGGTATATGCAATAATAAAGTAGATCTCCTCTTAGGTATATTTGTGTGCAATATTCCCGTTAGGCGCTGAGGCGAAAGTCTGATTTCTCCTGTTGTACCATTTAAGGTGAACTGTTGAAGAGTTATTTGTCAAATCGTCCCAAACAGGATTCATGGTTGAGTTCTGTATTTGCCAACTGTTTCTTCGAAAAAAAAAAACGCTTAAAGTTAACGTTTTACTTGCTAAGATCTTTAATTAATAATATTTTATTTCCAAAACATCCATTTACATAGTCTTCTTTCTTTAAATCGAATCAATTCGAAATAATATATAATAATAAACAATAGGTAAATCAATATCCTTCTTATAAAAGTTAACATTAATAAAAAATTGACATCTAGATAGTCGAATTAAAAATTTTTACTCTTCAAAATATTTGTAACGTATGACTAATTAATAATTTTTTTTACCTATAATGTGATCAAAGATGTCCAATGTCCCATGTCAAAACAGAAGTGGCTTCAATAGACGTACCTCTCCCGACCAATGCCATTTCAATCATCTTCTCTCAAAATTCCTGAAATAATATCTTAGATTATAACAAATAAATCAACTTAGAATGAAGAATATAATTATATTGTTTTAATGTCATAAAGGTGAATAAAAGATATGGAGATAACTAACAGTGTTAACCCTCAAATATTCATTGAACAATAAAATTTTGGAGCAGAGCAAACACAGACTTTCAAAACATCAGAGATGGGATCAGGTGCCATGTAAAACTGAGCATCTCCTGCCGACCCGTCACACACGCCGTTCACTCCGTATCGAATCAACTGAAAGATATTAGCCCCACTTGCAGGTGTTAGAGTATATTGCTGTAAAACTTAGGAACTTGGCGATAAAAAAATTATTTATTAATCATGAATGAATCGATTTAAATATTGCAACTGGATTTGAATAAATTATACTGCTTTTTAAAAAGGGGCAAATCATGTAATGTTAATTTAATTTAAGCACTGATTGCGGTTCCTTTTGCATTTATAAAGTTCAAATTGACGATTTTCAGTTGATTTTTCTAGATTAAAGCTCTTAGTGGCATTAAAAAAAATTGTTTTCATTTTTTGTCAGTTTTTTTTAAAACTCGAGATGTAACTACCAATTTTTTTCTTCAAAAATCTTATCATTATCATTTAATCTTAAATTTAATTCCTGATAAGTTTTTCCCAAAATATACATGATTTAAAAAAAATGTATCTACTTCATAAAGCTTAACTGAATTAATTTACATGAATGCTATAAATATAACAACGAGAAACAATATTTTTTTACATGGATAGAATCTGTGGAAAATGAAGAATTATTACTATCTATTTATATAACTTTTTAAAAATCAAATGACATTCCAGGGAAATTATTTATTGAGCGTATTACACACCTTTTCTTAAAAATCAAAACATTATTGCTTCATTAGAGTTAATCTTTACCATTACATGGCATAAAAATAAGACACTTTCTTCTTTTATGCAGAAAGGTACCTGTCGAATATTGTCAAATGCAAGTGTATACATGTAGTATAAATGAGGTCAGTATTTAACTATTTTGTTATGCTCGCAATAAAAGATTTTATATAAACAGTCAATTATTAGTTAATATTTACATTTCCAATGTCTTTGTCCGAGATAAAATTACCAATTGTAAATGTAATTGATTTCCTCATGAATGCTTTGGCGCGGTTCCGAAAAAAAAAACCACGTGCAGGGCGGGACAACACCTAGAGAGAAGCAGGCTTGGAGCCCGTGGATTGGCGGAATCAAAGCATGTAAATACATGCCAAGAAAACCTTAGCAGTCTGTCCGGAGAGCGAACTCAATAAAAGCCGAATTAACGTTAATCTGTGAAACTCCCCAGAGAGATGTTGACGAGGCAATTAATGTCAGCAGTTTTGAGGGAGGGATCTTAAGTTTTACTGGGTTTAAAACATAGGTACAAAACTAATTATTTGGAAGCCTTTGTACCCCTTCTTTTTTT